>BQKN01063740.1:174492-190303 GCA_022839385.1 Asparagus kiusianus | reverse complement strand
ACGGTTTAATCAATTAACTGTTGCTATAAGGAGCTTTTGTAGTAGTGTCTTTTATTTTCTTCGTTTTTTTTCTTCGCTCTCTTTTTTTCTTTAAAATTCCTTAAGAAATCAAAGAACAAATGCCCCATCAATTCCTAAAAAGCAAAGAAGACTAATGAGAAAAAGAATTATACTTTTGATTGGGTTGAATTTATGGTGATATTCTCTTCTTTTTCTCCCTTTCCCTTTCCACTATTTTCTTCCTCTTCTTCTTATTTTTTTCTTTTCTTTTTCTTGTTTTCCCCATCTTATTTCTCCACGCTTTACTCCTCTTTTATGCTGTCGTGAGGCAATGAAAAAAATCACCGACATGGTGAGGCGGTGAAAAATCACCGTCATAGTGAGGTGGTGAGGAACATGAGAGAAATTTTTTTCCTGTTTACATGAACTATTACACATTCTATAGTTGATATCATAAGTCGTGAAGGTAAATTCCTCGCACGTTCTAACTTTGGCGACGTCTAGGCTATCGATCTCAGCTGCCCATACTACTCTCCTGAGTATTCATTGTTTGCCAAGAGATATATAGTGATGACTGTTCTGGCACTAGATATATATCTGGTGGACTCATCTGGGGTTCTTTTGCATGTATATATATAGGGAAAATGACTTTTGTGGAGACGTACAAAATTGAGATTCGGAGTCTGCACCCTAAAACCGGTGTACGGATTCCGGTGATGAGCTTTGGAGATTGCTCTCACTTTGTAGGTTCTTGGTGCTCCACGTCCTTCTCGGCAAAGGAAATATCTTGGCTAGAAGAGAACTGCGTTTATTTTACGGATGACTAGATCTGAGACGAAGAAAATGGCTCGTGATATCGGAACGTTCAATTTGAGCAACGGGAGTTTTGAGACTTGCCATCCTTCACAGATGAGATTGACGTACATGGCCTCCACCCATCTGGAGTACATCTCCTCAGATCTAAGTTAAACAACATCGCAAGTGATTAGTGGCGTTTATGTGATTAATTAATGTTTAGTGCAAAACTGCATGTGCTTTCTAGGGGATAATTAATTACCATCAAGACGACCAGATCCTAAATGTCCTTCTTTCCTCCCGGAAGAAGTCTTTGCATATTGCCGCTGCTGATGCCGTTGTTAAGAGTTGTTTTGTTAGGAGTGAGGGTGATTTTGTAGAAAAGAGGTTGCTAATTTATAAGCTCATATAGTGAACTTGGGATTACCACCAGAAATTTGAGCTTTAACAATCACATCGCATCTAAGAATGCATATTAGTCTTAAGTTTATTTGGCATAAATCATCTTTACATAGCATGCTTTGAGAATTATTGGCTAGTTTGCAAGAGGTAAGATTTCATAATGCATGAACTGCATTAGTAGTTTAAGTTGATTGAAGATGTGTTATTGGTTTTTGCCCTTTGGTTTATGCCGTGCATGTCTAAATATTTTTGGCAAGTTTACGTCTTACAATATCTACACCCTTATCTTCTTTCTTCATTGAGATCCTTTGTTAGTCTGGGAAGTAGTATTATTCTCTATGCTGCATGATCTTAAGTCGGCATGTTTGGCAGGTACCCTAACCTTAGTTTGCACTACACTCCCATTAAGTCATTTACCAGCACTTAGCGCATCTCAATTCATGAGAAATTAAGAATGATATTAATTACTTGCAGTTTATCATTCTAAAAATTGCAAAACTCCTCTCAATCTTTTATTAGAGCTAAAGCCTCCCTCAATCCATGAGAAAGAGGGATGTTTCTTGCAATTTATCTTTTTAAGGACCTATTTAAATTGGGTTTAATAGAAGGTAAAGGAAGGTAAGAGACTCATTAACCTTGTTTAGAAATTTATTTGTTATAGATAATGGGAGGAAAATTATAACTAAGGTGAGAAAATCTAAAATTTTATTTTCACCTCAAATTGGAGTGTAACCAAGGAAAAGTTAAGGTGACTATTACACAAAGACAAATTTATCCTTCTATTAGAAAAAAGTATTGTACATGTAAGGTTATTTATGTAAATTGTATAGATTTGGCGAAGAAATTGGAGAAGAACATTTTTTTTGGAGCTGACAGGCATTTGGGTGCTCTCTGGTCGACCGCGAGCTTTGGCGCGGTTGACCGACAACGTGCACGACTTGGTACAGATTCTGGATCTTTGGCTGGTCGACCGCGACAATTTCGGCGGTCGACCGCCAACTCCTGTAATAGTTTTCTGGATTCTGTCGTTCTGTCCGGTCGACAGCGAGCTTTGGCGCAGTCGACCGTGAGTCGGGTTCGGTTCTGTTTTGTTTTCCTGTTCTGTTTGGGATTTGTGTTTGGTATAAGTATTAACACACGTTTTAGGATTTCTTTGGCTTTGATTGGGATTGAAAAGGAGTTTGTTTTGTGCACAGAAAAAAGAGTTTTCTGAGCAATTTGGTTAGGGTTTTGTATGAGAGTTTTGAGAGGTTTGTTTGAGAAATTTTGAGTGAATTTATAATCTCTATTTGTACTCTCATTCTCTATTAGTGAAAACCCATCTCCTTTTCGCCCCGTAGATGTAGACAACTTGCCGAACCACGTAAAATTCGTTTGTTTGTGTTCGTGCCGTTATTTTGATTGTGTTTGGCCTTCTCTCTCGGCGTTTGTGTTTGGTTCCTCGAAGCACAACAATTGACTTCCGCGCGCAACAAGTGATACCAGAGCTTGGGCTACGCTTGGGCTAATTGGAGGAGTAGTTCGCTTTGGAAGTTCGTCTAGGGCTTCAGTTGGTGATAAATGTGTGATTATTCTTATTTGTGGATCTTGTTTTCGTCGTGCGGGGTGAGATCTTTCGGAGACTATTGTTAGAGTTTCCATTGGAGGTAAAAATCTCTCCTTTATCAGTTTGGATCTATTCTTTGTTTGTTTCGCATTTGTTTGTTGGTGCTTTGAGATAGATGGCCGAGAAAGAAGGAGTTGAGGCTGGGATATTGGATTATTTAGAAGTGCCTTGACCTGCATATTGAAGTCTTTTGAGCACATTGGTATGAGCAAGGAGACCGAGGTGGAGTTACCACTTTTATTCGACGATTGAGAGGTCTTCTATGTGGTGTTCATTCAGGCATTTGGGGACCTTCCAATGAGGTATCATTGGGAGGTAATCGGTATTTGGTTTTGCAGTTGAGAACTGTTCTAGACATTGGTGGGTTTCAACCAAGTCCTGTTGGTGTGAAGTCCTAGAAGTCAACAACTGATGGAGGAAGTGTATTAGCAGAAAGGTGATTCGTTGTTCTGATTTTGGTAGGGGTCTTTTCTTGCGTTTGTGCCGAACTCATGGCAGTTTAAGACACTTCATTGGAGAGGAAACATTGGGGGCGACGAGATGAGATGGTAGTTTTGATGGATCATTCCTTACCGGAGGAGGATCAATGTTTGATGTTGAGCATCGGTTTTGGCTTCCGCGCGTAACAAGTGCGTGCACGACTTGGTAAAGATTCTGAATCTTTGGCCGATCGATCGCGACGATTTCGGTGGTCGACCGCCAAACCCTGTAATGGTTTTCTGGATTCTGTCGTTCTGTCCGGTCGATCGCGAGCTTTGGCGCGGTCGACCGCGAGCTTTGGCCCAGCCTGAGTTATATACTTCACTTATATGATATAATTTTATATATACTAGATGCAATATACTTATATATAATCATATCGATGTACTTATATAAAATATACTTATATAAATATAAGTCTATAATATACACATATGTATACTTATAACTCCATTATAAATACTTAAATCTTAGTATCTATACCGTGGTAAGAGTATATATATATAAG
Source organism: Asparagus kiusianus (assembly GCA_022839385.1). Taxonomy (NCBI): domain Eukaryota; kingdom Viridiplantae; phylum Streptophyta; class Magnoliopsida; order Asparagales; family Asparagaceae; genus Asparagus; species Asparagus kiusianus. Next base: position 186,512 of record BQKN01063740.1, on the reverse strand, counting down.
TATGTAAGATAATATACTTGTATACTTACAAGTATATATATATATATACATATTTATATATATACTTATATAGAGAGAGAGAGAGAGAGAGAGAGAGAGAGAGAAAGGATGGACTACTATTAATCCTAACAGTAGTCCAGCCAGCTAAATTAACCAAAAAATTGGCTGATACAAGAAGATACACATTCCCAACCAATAAGAATGTGTACTTGAGTTCAAACAAAAATTACAAACCAAAAGAAAAACTCTTGTTTCCCCACAAAAATAAGCCAAACCATGCTCCAGCTTTGTCACTACAGAATAACCCATCTCCAGCATGACTAAGAAAGCTGTCCACTACTACTACTACCAAATAGTAGACTATCAACAGAATTTTAACCATCTGAAAACAAAACAAGTTTATAGAACTGAAGACAGAAATCATTCCAGCTGAATCACAGTGTTCGCAAGCATTCCAGCTGTAGATTGCCCAACAACATCTTTCTTCTTTCTCCTTTCTTGAAGTCTGGCAGTTCGAGCTGATAAATGTTTAGAACCTAACCAAAATGATGAAAAAAATCAGAACTTTGTTCAAAATCTCCAGAGCTCTCTTCTTCTTGTTTGAGAAAATTCTATCATTTCGCTCCTGCCAAATACACCAAATAAGAGAACACAAAGTAACATCTCTTTCCTCAGTCCATTTAGCTCCCTTATCCATACTCCAATTGATCCAAATATCTTTTAAGGAATTCAATTTGAAACTCTTATCAATATTCAATTTATATTGAATAGATCTCCATGTAGAATATACAAACTCACAATCCACAAATAAATGGAAGTGATTTTCCTCCTCTTTTGCACATAGACAACACATTAAATCCAAGTGAATACCCTTCTTTTCTAGCTTATCTTTTGTATTTAGCCCCTGTCTTAAAGCCAACCATACAAGAAATTTTACTTTTAAAGGAACAGGAATTTTCCAGAGATTTGCACAATCAAATCTTAAACCCCCATCAATAAGAAAATGATAGTAGGATTTAACTGTAAATTTAGTATCCCAAATCCATTTTCTCTTGTCCTCCCTTTGATCAAAAGTAAAATCATTAATATCATTCATCAAATTGATATATTGGAGAACATAATTCCCAGTCAGTTGTCTACTAAACTGAATATTCCAAATCCATTCACTATTAACCATTTTTCTCACACTACTAATAGGTGCAAAAGGAAAAGAAGTGATATTAAAAAGAGAGGGATAAACCGAAGCCAAGGTATAAGATCCTACCCATTTATCCAGCCAAAATAAAGTTCGATCACCTTTTCCCACATCCACAAGAGTGCTGCATAAAAAGCTACCAATATATGTAAGTATACAAGTATATTATATATGTGTGTGTGTACACTTGCGTTCTTAAATATACCAACCATACTTAGAAATATATAAGTATATATTAATGACTATATCATGATATAATTATATATAAAATATATATAAATTTAATAATCGGGCTGGGCTGCCCCCGATCAGGCTTTACCAACATAATCCGGACCTGGAGACTGACGCCCGATCAGCCTGAATTTTCCGGGCTTTCCTTGGTCCCAGCTGGGTCCGGACCGGACATCAGGATGAGGCCCAACTGGACACCCACAATCGTGGCCCAAATAAAGAGGCATGAGGAAGGAGCTCCTTGCCCTGTTTCTCATAGTCTGAACAAGGAAGACCCTGCTTTAGTTACGTGGAGGATTTGCATTGGGCTTGGGCCAATCGTTTTACAACCACAAAGTTACGATCGGGACTAAAATATGAGGAGCGAACCGAGTTAACGAGTTCCGGTGCGGGCTTGATACAGCCCGCGATTTCTCCCTCTGTCACCGACTCTCTTTCCCCGAATAGCCTCCGCGTAAAAAGGATGGGTCTTGGCGACGGCTATGGCGATCGCGACAGACCAAGGCTCGCCTCCACGATTTCATACTCCGACAACCACCGCCGCCGCCGCTCTCGATCCAGTCCCGACCCCGACCCCTACAGCGACCGGCACCGATATCCTAACCCTGGGTCTCGATCCCCGCCTCCTCGCTACAGCCGCGACGGCCGCGGATCTAGGGTTTCTCGTTCCCCTTTCTACGACCGAAACCCTAGCCCTGACCCTAGGACCAAGAACCCTTGGGATCGAGATGAGGAGTCGTCTTCCGATGACGAGGACCTTAAGGGTTTGACGTATTTCGAGTATCGGCGACTCAAACGCCAGAAGCTAAGGAAGAAGCTGAAGAACTGCATCTGGAGGGTGACGCCGAGTCCTCCGAGGGCCGAGTGGGATCAATCGGAGCGGTCGGAGGATGAGGAAGCGGATCGATTTGATGTGGAGAAGAAAAAAGAGGACGACGATGATAAGAAGAGTAGGATGAAGAAGAAGGAAGAGAGCTCTGATGAGAGTGAACCGTCTCATAGCGAGTCTTCTGATGATTCGAGGGAGCGAAGGAGGAGGAGGAGGAAGAAGAAGAGTCGAAAGAACCGAAAATATTCTGATTCGAGCAGCGATGAGAGTGATGAATCATCAGATGATGACGGGGATTCTGGATCGGAGTCCTCAGATTCTTTGAGCGATCGAAAAAGAAAATCAGGAAGGAAAAGGAGTAGGACATCGAGGAAGAAATCGAGCAGGAAAAGGAGCAGAAGAAGAAGAAGCAGGAACTCGAGTTCCAGCTCTGAAGAAATTGAATTAGAGTCTGATTCGAGCCCTAGCCCTAAAAAGAGGAGTTCGAAGAAGAGCAAAAAGGCAATTTCTTCAGAATCCGAGGGTGAAGATGCAAATCACGCTGAAGTTGATGCCAAGAAACCCGAGATTGACCCGGAAGCATTGGCTCTCAAAGAGATGATTGAGGCACAGAAGAAGAATGCAGCTGAAGCTGATGCTTTTGTTGGCCCGGTGCCTCTCCCTCGTGCTGAAGGCCATATTAGCTACGGTGGAGCGCTGCGGCCTGGAGAAGGAGATGCTATAGCTCAGTATGTGCAGCAAGGGAAGCGCATCCCTCGAAGAGGAGAGGTGGGTCTTTCGGCGGAAGAGATTCAGAAATTTGAGAGCTTGGGTTATGTGATGAGCGGGAGCAGGCACCAGAGGATGAATGCCATCCGTATCAGGAAGGAAAACCAGGTGTACAGTGCCGAAGATAAGAGGGCGTTGGCTATGTTCAATTATGAGGAGAAGGCGAAGAGGGAACATAAGGTTATGGCGGATCTGCAGAGGCTGGTGCAGAGGCATATCGGGCAGGATATGGGACCCACGCATGATCCATTTGGAAAGGACTCGGCTGCTGGTGATGGTTGATTCAGTGATCACGTCATGCAGCTCTGAGGAATTAGAGGTATGTAATGACGCAGTTGATTTTGTTACGAGTAAGTTATTTTGTGTTCGACTTTTTCCTTTACAATTCGTTGCATGTGGAAGCTCTTTCAGTTGATGTTTTAAACAAGATATTCACAATGCTTATGTTTGTCTAATTCAGGTGTTGCTTTAGTTATGAAAATTTTCGCTTTGTACCTTAATTGGCATGTTATAGCTTTTATGTCGATCTGATGACTGATTTAATGTTGATGTTATGCGCCATAGCGGTAGCACAATTATAGCTTCTTCACGTTTGATATTTTCAACTTTACACATAAGTCCCTCTATTCATTCCATAACTTACCTATTTGATGTATTCCACCGCCTCAAACAAGTCTCTGGTTTTCGTTACTGCTATTATCTATTGTTAGGTTAGCGGTTTACTTATTTATTTAATTAATACTTACATGCATTTAATATTATTTGGATGTCCAAAGGAGAATATAGGTAGATAAATGTAGCATCTCTCTATTAGGTCCTATCAGAATAAATCAATCCTTCATTTATATTCTAAATACTAGATTATTAGTGTTTATTTAATAGAGGTATTACATTCTCACCCCCTTAAATAAATTCTGTCCTCAAAATTTACATACCTTGCACTTCAAACAGATGGGGATATCTTTCTTTCATTTCCTCTTCACGTTCCCAAGTCACTTCTTCATGAGAATGGTGCTCCCACAAAACCTTTACTAGGGAGACAACCTTGAAACGTAGTATCTTTTCCTTTTGATCCAAAATTTGAACTAGTTGTTCAATATATGTCAGATCTTCCCCAAATTCAAGTGGTACATAATCTAGGATATGTGATGTATTAGGTTTATATTTTCTAAGCATGGACACATGAAAAGTATTGTGAATACTGGATAAAGGTGAAGGCAGAGCTACTCTGTATGCTGCGCGTCCGACTCTTTCTACTATTTTAAAAGGTCCAATAAATCTTGGGCTCAATTTTCCCTTTTTACCAAATCTCATAGTCTCTTTTGATGGAGAGACTTTTAAGAATACATGATCTCCAACTTCAAACTCTAAATTATCAGCATAATTTTTCTGTCTTCCTTGAGCAATTTGGAGTTTTTCACAAATTACTTGTATCTTTTCAGTCATTTCTTGTACCAACTCAGGCCCAATGAGTCTTCTATCCTCCATATCATCCCAACAAATATGTGATCTACAATGGAGGCATTTTCCTTTAAAATCTAAGGTACAAGCTCTGAGCATATCTTCCAAGGTTTGGATTGTCCTATCTGATTGTCCCTTAATATGTGGATGAAAAATTGTACTGAATCCTAATTTTGTCCCTTATGCCTCTTGTAGGCCTTTCCAATATTTGAATCTGAATCTTGAATCTCTATCAGATACAATCTTTTCTGGAATGCTATGTAATCTTATAATTTCTTGAATGTACAATTTAGCTAATTTCTCCAAAGGATCTTTTTCGAATAGCAAGGAAGTGGGCTGATTTGGCCAGTCTATCTATAATCACCCAAATAGCATCATGACCATTCCTTATTTTAGGTAAACCCATCACAATGTCCATTGTTATTTCTTGCCATTTCCACAGGAATAGTAATGGTTGTAATAATCCGGTGGGCTTTTGATGTTCTACTTTAATTTGTTGAGGTCAAACATCGAGATACATAGTCAGCAATATCTCACTTCATACAACTGCACCAACAATAACTTTTCAAATTATGATACATTTTGGTATTCCCAGGATGTACAGTATATCAAGTTCGACGGGCTTCATCCACAATTTCTTGTTTCAACTTATCATCACTAGGAACGTATACTCTTCTCCTATATGTCAAGATACCATCTTCTCGAATCTCAAACTCTGGCTTCATACCTTTAGCTATATCATCCTTTAATGACTTACATTCACAATCTTTTTCCTTGGCCTCTTTAATTCTAGGTAAAATATTAGGTTTTATGAAAAAGTTTGCAATGAAAATACCAGAGCTTCTATTTCAAAATTTTAAAATATTCATCTGCTTGATCCTTCCATGTTTCCCACTTTATCTTCAAATAGGCTAGAACTCCGGTTGATTTCCTACTCAAAGCATTTGCTACAATATTTGCCCTTCCTGGATGGTAATAAATAGTACAATCATAGTCGTTCAAAAGATCCATCCATCTCCTTTGCCTCTTTGTTCAATTCTTTTTGAGTAAATATATATTTTAAGCTTTTATGATCTGTATATATCATAAATTGTGCACCATACAAATAATGTCTCCATATTTTTAAGGCAAAAACTATCGCGTCAAGTTCAAATCATGTGTAGGGTAGTTTTCCTCATACTCCTTTAATTGTCTCGATGCATAAGCAATCACTTTCTTATTCTGCATCAAAACACAACCTAGATCCTTGCAAGAAGTATCGCTATGTATTTCAAACCCCTCGTTTCCACTTGGAATAGTCAATATAGGTGTCGGGGTTAATCTCTTTTTCAGTTCCTAAAAAGTTCTCTCACATTCTTCTATCCAATTAAACTTAGCTTTCTTCCTTGTGAGGTGTGTTAGTGGTGCTGCTATACATGAAAATCTCTCTACTAAACTCCTATAATATCATGCAAGACCCAAAAAACTTCGAACTTCAGTCAAAATTGTTGGTCTTTTTCAGTTCACTACATCTTCAACATTTGATGGATCAATAGACGCACCTTCCCTAAAAATGACATGGCCTAAGAATGCCAATTTATTTAACCAGAACTCACATTTACTTAGTTTTGCATATATTTTCTCTCTCAGAGTTTGGAAAATAATCCTTAAATGATCTTCATGCTCCTTTTGATTATGAGAGTATATCAAAATATCATCAATAAATACCACCACAAATTTATCCAAGAAGGGTTTAAACACCCTATTCATAAGATTCATGAAAGCCGCTGTGCATTTGTCATTCCAAACGGCATGACTAAAAATTCATAATGGTCATATCGAGTTCGGAGAGCCGTCTTAGGAATATCCTCTCCTTTAATCTTAAGTTCGTGATACCCTGACCTCAGATCAATCTTTGAAAACACTTGTGCTCCTTGTAATTGATCAAATAAATCATCAATTCTTGGTAATGTAATGGATATTTATTCTTTATAGTGACTTTATTAATTATTTGCAATCAATACATAACCTCAAAGAGCCATCTTTCTTTTCCACAAAAAATATCGAAGCACCCCAAGATGAGACACTGGGACAGATAAAGCCCTTATCCAATATTTCTTGTAATTGTTTTTTCTACTCATTAAGTTCAGCAGGTGCCATTCTGTAAGGAGCTTTTGAAATTGGAGCAATCCCAGTAATAAGTTCAATTAAAAATTCAACCTACCTGTCTAGTGGTAGCCTCGGTAAGTCTTTAGGAAAAACATTAAAAAATTCTCTAACTATGGGGATATCTTCTAACTTGAGTTCTTCTCTGTTATCTTCTCTCACATATGCAAGATAACCTAGATAGCCCTTTCTAAGAAGACGAGTGGCACTAACGCATGAAATCAAGCAAGGACATGGTCTTTCTATAGTACACTCCCATATAAATATAGGTTGTTCGAGATATAATATGTAATTATCTTCTTATAGCAATCTACATTAGCATGATATGCAGAAAGCCAATCCATGCCCAAAATCTCATCAAAATCATGAATATTTAGAAGAATCAAGTCTGCGAGTAATTCTCTATCTTCTATTTTCACAACACATGATTTGTATATCAATTCTGTGCGTAGGGCTAGGGAGTCTCCAGTAGGTGTGCACACATGTAGTGAATATTCTAATTGTGTTGGTTCTACTCCCAATTAGTATGCAAAACGCGGTGTCATAGATGAATGTGTAGATCGAGGATCAATCAAAATATGAGCAACTTTATTAGAAATCGTAAGAGTACCTTCAATCACAACTTCAGAAGACTGGGCATCTTTTTGAGTGATAGCATAAACTCTCCCTAGAACCGTTGGTTTTTGTATTTCTTCCTTAGTCTCTTTTCCCTGATTTAGCTCTGGGCAGTCTTTAATTCTACGTCCTTGCTTCCCACAACGAAAACAAGCTCCCGTTTTCCAGTGGCATGCTGATGAACCATGCCTCTTCCCACATCGAACACACGGCTCACCTTGTTTTCTCAATGTTGTCTTTTGCTGGAAGGGAAATGTCCTTTGTTGAGTTTGGGAAGTGTTCTGTTGAAATGGAATTGGTCAGGCCTCTTATCCCATCTCTTGATCTCTTTTCCTTTTTGTACGTCATGTGGGCTGCTCTTATACTAGTTGTCCCTACTCTTTCTCTTTTGGTCTATTCTTCTATAACGATCTTCACAATCCGCCTCAATAAGTTGGGCACTGTCGACTAGATCACCATAGTTCTTAATTCTTAGAGGGATTAACTTTCCTCTAACATTCGGTCTAAGACCTCATCTGAATCTCTGTCTTATTTGTCTCATCTGCAACCATATGTGAAGCATATGTGAAGCAAATCTAGACAATGTCGTGAATTATGCTTCATATTCTGCCACCGTCATACCCCCTTGATTCAAATCCATGAGCTCCTTCTCTTTCTGGTCCTAATAGGGCTAGAAAAATATTTTTCATAAAAGACCTTAAATTTTGCCCAAGTAAGTAGCGTACCTTTTGCTACCCATAATTCTTTAGTGATCTTCACCATTGTTTAGCTTCTTCCTTTAGCATATAGGCGACAAGAACTTTCTGTTCTTCAGAGCATTCAAATATCTCAAAGTTTGCCTCCATATCCATTAGCCACCAATTTTCCTTTGAAGGTTCAGGAGCACCACTAAAGGAAGGAGGGTACAACTTCATAAATTGTTCAATCTTCAGCCCATCTTTCTCTGCCACTTGTTGATTGACATCTCTACCTTGCACTTGCCCATGCATAAGGTTAACTATATTTTCTAGTGTTATGCAACTCAGGTTGGGGATTGCTAGCTGCTCCCTGAGATTCTTCCATTCCCTCCATTTGCACATATAATATTCCTGACTTAGTATCAACTAGTACAAACTTATCATCCATATATCATAAATATAACTATAGCGCTTATCTATTATTCAAATACTCCTATTAGTAAACATCCTACAATATTTAAGGATCATGTCCAATACCTTAAGCTTTGATACCACATCTTGTCATGCCCCTAGGATCTAGTTGTCGTTTGACCCTGGGGTTGTGCAACATAGTGCAATTAGTCACAAATTTCTAGCTATAAAATTCAGATCAGTATTCCAATTTTCAAACTCTTCCAAAATAACACATATACCAAATGTAGTGCCCTAAATCTTTCTTCTGCCTGATATTACAAAATTTATACGTAGTGTGGTCGCACCAACCACACACATACACACACACATATATTCTTCAAAATGCATCTAGAACTTTTTTGTCTTACCACACATATATTTATACCCATACAAACAAGTACATACTCTCAATACAAACCAAAAGTATATAGTTTACCCTATTGCTTTATCCTGCAAAAACTCTGCTCCCAAAAAACTTTATCCGTCTGACAAGTACAATTTATCATTGATTCTCCTCTGGAAAACATTTATGATGAATGGGATGAGTCCGACAACTTAGTAAGCAATACATCTACATTCTAAGCTCTTATCTTACACAAAAATACTAAAGCATTTAAAATTCAGCACAAAATAATTAGAATTTAGAAAAAAACGAATAAAATTAGACTAAATCAAACTAAATCAAATGAAATCAAACTTCTCAAATTCAATACCATTTCAGCTAATGATCAAAATATAGTAGTTGAAAATTGAAAACTCATCCTGCATAAGCTTCTTAGTTAGTTAACAATTACCCTTACCATCTGAGCCAAGGGTCCAGAAATCCCTGATGGTGTCACCCAACAGGTCCAGAAACAGTATAATAATAATCTAGATATTCCCATGAATTTAATAATCTCAACAGACGTCCCAATTAAAATCCCTTTGAACGTCTTCAAAGGGTCCAGACAAAACCCCCTTGAACGTCTCCAAGTGGTCCAGACAAATACTCATCCGTATGTCTCCGGATGGTCCAAACAAATATCATGGGTTTATAATCCATAATTATACCAATAATCTCTTTGATTTCCCACTTGGGTCCAGACAGAAATTCCTATTGGCTTGATGAGCCTATTATTTGCAATAATGTTCGACGACAATTATTATGAAAATCTTTTACATCAACAAGAATCAATAGAAATCTTCTTATGAAACAATAACAATTACTTATTTTATAAAATCTTCAAATATTCTTCTTAATTTTAAAATTTCAGAAAACTATCAATGTAAATTTGATATTTAAAATTAATTACACCCTAAGATCAATCTTTTATAGCATTATCTAATTAATTACTTTCATGTAAACCAACTATTGGGTGGCAATGAATTTCAACTTCTTAGGGGCATAAAAGAATTAGTGCAAGTGTGCAACACAAATCTGTAGGTACTTAAACAAGACCATAGTGCTAACAAAACAAAATGGACTGAAGTGCATAACATGGAAAACAAAAGGTACAACAGAGACCGCACGTAGGCAAAGTTATTTAGTATGCAACTCTTAAAATTCCTTCTTTGCTAGTTTAAACAAAATAATCTTTCAAACATGCGAACTGATGGAAGTCCTTTCGTTTAGAATGTTTAGTATTAGATGAAATATCTACTTACCCTCTTTTTACTTTAATTTATTTGTCTCTAATATCATGTTAAACATGTAGGCATTAAACAACTATGAATTGCATTGCATATCATCTAGCAATATTCTCGTTGATTTCATGTCAAAACAAAACCCTTTATTTTCAAAAATAGTCTAGCAATTCTAAAATAACTAATTGACAATCATAGATTCATCTGCTAAGAAATAGCTGTTAAACTCAAGCTAAAGTTTAGAAAGAAGATGAGATGCTTACAATCTCTGTTGCTAGCTCTTTCACTTTACTCCTCAAACATTTATATGTACCTCAATTCTTAGAAATTCTGAGCTCTAGGTATATATTCTTGTTCTCCCTTGTCATTTATTTCATAAGCTTGGTTCTCTGGGAATTAAAGTCAGGTAGTATGGGAAGCTCTTGGGTGCTGCAGCTGACTACCCTATTGTTAGACATCTAGCACATTTAGAAAACTATGCAGATACTAACCTGGCTTTCCCTAAGCATGACACTTAGCTTGCTAGGCCACTTCAACCTTTGACCAAAAATAAAATTTCCCATGTAACTTTCAACTTTACACATAAGTCCCTCTATTCATTCCATAACTTACCTATTTGATGTATTCCACCGCCTCAAACAAGTCTGGTCTTCGTTACTACTATTATCTATTATTAGGTTAGCAGTTTATTTATTTATTTATTTAATACTTATGTACATTTAATATTGTTTGGATGTCCAAAGGAAAATATAGGTAGATAAATGTAGCATCTCTCTATTAGGTCCATCAAAATAAATCAATCCTTCATTTATATTCTAAATGCTAGATTATTAGTGTTTATTTAATAGAGGTATTACACTACATCTTTCATTGGTTTTGTCCTCCCTCCCTCTCTCACCCACCCACCCACCTACCCTTTCTGAATACTAATAATGTCTAGTTGTCTATCTTTTGGATTTGAATTTGTTTTTTTGGTGGCGGAATAATTATTAGATTTTTAATGCTCAAATACGATGTAAATATGGGGTTTTAATAGGATTTGGTTCTTCAATCGTGGTGTGTGATTTAACTGCAATGGCATTGGAGGCTCTTTTATCAGTTCGATGGCAGTTCTTGCTAGCCATAAGGAGAATATAGAAGAATTGAGAAGAGTGGATGGCTGATGTGGAGGAACTAAGGTTGAGATTTAGAGAATTTGGAAAGAACAAATGCGAAACTTTGGAGAAGAGAGGAATGCTGTTAGAAATAGTTAAAGGATTTCAAGAGCTCCTAAAAACATACAATTAATTACAAATCTCAGCAGTTCTCTTTTGATCTTTCCCTCTCATGTTTACTCTTCTGCGATAAGTTCCGTTTACATTTGAGTTTTTGAGAAATGACAATTGAAATTCAAAGGCTGCAAATGAAAATATAGGATGACTAAGGCCGTTAGTAAACTCTATCAACCTGTTTGTTGATTCGGTAATCTAAGTTACAAGTATCTCTCTTCAACTGGTGTTTGGTGTTATTCCTCAGCCTTCGGGCTTGTGTAGCAGATGTAAGTTAAGTGAATTGAAGTGGGACTTGCTCTCCTCTTTAACAAATGAGAGGGAGGAATACAACATAATAATTGTAATTCCTTACTGCATTTGTAACACCATATTTTTTCTCTCTCAGATTCTTTAACACTTCAAAAAGAAATCCAAGTCATTGCGCATTTCTTGTTGTCATTATGTGTGCATATATGCAATATTCATAGATCAAAATATGCTCAATTGTCATTTCTTGCTGCCGTTATGCATTATTTTGTAGTTCTTTCTGGGTATTTACTGACGGGAAATTTTCGATATTGGTATATATCTACTGAAGGGGTGAAATATTACTATAATATTTCTAGGCCAAAACAGAAGGATATGAGCCTGTTGTTTATGATTCCATACGACTGGTTGATGTAAGTTCTTTTTAACTGTATATCCTAGCGAAATGTCACTTGATTCCTGATGTAGAACACACAGCAGATATGTTTATGTCAAAGTGGGACAGT
>BQKN01063740.1:153926-169492 GCA_022839385.1 Asparagus kiusianus | reverse complement strand
ACACCCTTGGTGGATTCCGAGGTTACAACTTCCGCGCTGCGTCAATTCCAAAATACCAAACCGTTGCTCATTTGGTAACTATTTGCTATTTAAAACTGAAAGCATTAAAGTTAAAAAGTTCGGTTTGTAGTTTACAAAAGCGATTGAGACTGGAGTTTAGTAACTATTAGAAGGACGCAAGAAGTAGAGGCCTTCTTGCCTTCCCTTATCAACTCGCACTTCCTCTTCAGGGAACCTAGCATTTCCTTCTTATTCAAATCCCCTTAGGAGATCCAAACTGCTCAGGACGTGTATGGTTTTGAAGTTTACTTTGTAAGCGATGCAGTCTTGTTGGGGCTGCAACCATATCAAAATTGCAAAATGCAGCGTGATAAAGAACATAGATAAATGGCCAGCCAATTAACTAGGGTTGATCGAACTGGTCCATATAGGCTAGAGCCACCTATAGGGCTGAGTCAGTATATTTATTTGTAACTTGCATTTATAGGTTTGTAAACTGTGTTTTGTGTATTGGTAATTGATGAGGATCGGACTGAGAGGACACTGATCCAAAAAAGACTCGGCATTGATTGTTCATGGTTGGAGAGGAAGAATATGGTTGCCGCAGCTTATTGATGACTTGTGAATGCTGAACAGTGAAGAATGTGCTGCTGTTTGCAGCAGGAATATAAAGGCGGAGGCTGTTTGCTGTAGAGAGGAGACTAGGTTGATGATTTTGATTAGGCTAAGGTGACTTGTGTGGGTGCTTGGCAGTGTCGCTGCTGAAGGGAAAAAGAAAACGGGGAGGGGGAACTGCTTGTTTGCTGATGGCGTCACTGACCCATGGAAATTGGAGGTTGCTTGGTGATCGCAGGAAACTGAGAGAAAATGAACCGTGTATGATTTGGGATAAACAGAAGGGCAAGGATAATAGAATTATATATAGAGGAGGCCTTCACACCCAAGGCAACTCACATGCCTAGCACTTCTCATGCACTCGAGATTTCTCAAAACTCATAGCTTTCATTAATCATTGTCTAACATAGAAAGAGAGAATACATGTTATTTATAAATAAAACTAGCAATAGAATAAATCTCAATCCTGACAACAAATCACAATTAATGAAACATAAAAATCAACTAACTAAATATCTAACCAAAATATCAAGTAAAACTCCAACTGCATTATTCTAATCCTAAGTTTTGTAGTCTCAACCATAACAATTGTGATCCTGGAAGATGTCCTGCATCAGTAACTGTAGTTCTCTAGCCTTTAGTTTAACTAACTTCATGATCTGTTGGACAGTTACCTTGATACAGATGACGAGAGATGTGAGGTTTCAGTACGAAGGGAAAGGTGAGGCACAAACTCGAAAGTTGAGGCAAGTGGTTCTTGTTTCTCTTGTATCTTTTGGACCTATGAAAACTCTAGTCTGATTGGATTTGGGAAACTATGGTGCACCCTAGCTTTTGAGGTTAGGTAACTTTAGTTTACCAGATTATGATGTATGGACAAACAAGTCTCAGGTGGTTTTTTTTTTTTTTTTTTGAGTTGACCGAACTTTTCAAACTATAGCTAAGATTGTAAGATGCAGTTTGCAGAACCTATTAAGTATGTCTTAACGACAAGCACAATTTGGAGAACTTCAAATCCATGTGGGTGGCTACCTAGCATATCAATGTGGAGTATTGTCATTTGTTTAAGGCCTTTGGTGCCTACTCTGGTTATTAGTCCGACAATTCACAAAATACTATTAAAGTAAATTCGATGTCGAGGATGTTTTCACTTGAAGCTCTTGGCCAGACCTTAAACTAGTAAATCTCATTTAAAAACATTGGTTTACTGGTCTTTGGGTGTTTCGGGTCTTTTCTTTAGACTACTTCCTTTTCAATTAATTGTATCATCTGACTTTCTATCTTGATTGCTTGAAGTGTTTTTAAAGGGAAATTGATGTAAAATTTCCTTGCTTTCGTTCCTTGAGCACTGTTCTTATTTTTGCTTAAGAAATTGCTTTCCTGGAACATGGTAAGCTTGTTTTAGAGTTCCAGATGTCCCAGGTGACAGGATTAGAAGAACAAGGACAATTAATTTTCTGATATGTTTCCTTCTGGTCTCTGCTTGCACCCTATGATCAAAAAAGTGAATTTCTCTATCCTGGAGTCTATAGGCATAATTGTTTTTCTGCAAACGATCTTTTGTATCTGCCTTTTAATAAAACAAACTTATGTCTACATGTCCTGTATTTGTCATTGTTGAGAAGTCTATTTGACCATCTAAAATGAGCCAGTAATTTGAGGACAGTGAATATTCGCAGGAAATTTTAAGATTGGTTTACATGTGCAAGGACTATAACTATTAATTCACATCGACTTAGCCCCCTCCACAAATTAATTTACTGTGGTGAATGATCTTTTATAACTGCATCTCGGTTCCAGCATTTTTATGCTTAGCATATTGGATGTATTTCATGTTCTCAGGTAGTTGGCTGCTTTATGAATTCTTTGATCCTAGATCTCTTTGGTTTGCTAACTGCATTTGCTTTCTCTCTGCCAATATCACCAGCTTATATTTTCTCAGCCCGGACTTCAATTTTCAGCAATGTTTAAACAAACTCTCTGCATGGTTCATTTTCTAGTTCATGAATTCCATTTCATATTCTTGCATTATCTGTCCTTTTTTGGGGGTAAAACTAAATAGACTAATTGCAGCTTTTTACCCTCTCCTAAAATTCTCCGTTTGTAAGTGTTGGGTTAGGACCGTCTGTGCTTGTGAGAATTTGAGCTTTGGAGATATTAAAGTTTCTCATGTTAGGTATCATCTACTTGTATTACTTTTAGTGGACTTTCTGTACGAAATAAATAAGATCTTGTTTATTTACTTCTAGCAACTTTTTTGTTTCTTTAAGTTACTATCTTTATTTTCTTTATGCGTGTTGATTTTTTGTTTAGTACAAGAGTTGAGGTTGAGTTGTGGAGTCTCATCAGTTTGACCACGTCTGTTGTCTAATAAAAGAGAAAAAAAAGCTCATATCTGTTAACGTATATTGTTTCTTGAGCAGGTTGTTTTGCTGCTCCAGATTTATTTAAAAAGCTGTCCACAGACGTTCCATCGAGATCGAAGAATTTCTTTGCCCTCGTTCTCTTTGTAGTAAAGGATGTATATGTGCATGTTGGAACTATGCATCAGCCTTCTGTATTAGAAAATGTCGTCAAAGTTGATGTTGTTGCCTGACGTTCTTGCTGCTTAGGCTTCATGGTAACGATAGTAACTTCACGCCGCTAAATTTGATTGTGATCTTGTGGGAATTATGTCATAAAGATTCTATGAGGATGTGATGCAGGATACTGATACGTTTACATTATCTACTGAGTATCAAGTTGACATCGGAGCATTGATATCGTGGGAGGCGGAGGGGAAGTTGTGTTGTAGAATGAGATCTATGCAGTGGCGGATTCTTTGATTATCTTTCCAGAAAGCATCTACATCTTGGTGCGTTATCTAGGCTTTATGTTCCTAAGACATGGAAGTGCGTAACGCGTTATTTTACTCAATCTCTTGAAATTATATAGACATATAAAATAATAAAATAAAGGGTAAGTTACGCTAAAACCCCATGAACTTTCAGTGTTTTGTACTTTTAAAATCACACTAAATCCCTATTAACTTTTCTGTTTTGCAGAAAACCTCCAATAGGTTTTTACATTTTGCAGATAACCCCATAACCCCCATAAATTAGAACTATAAAACAACATAAAAAAGGCTTTGAAAATTATTGGGGGTTTATGTAGTTTATCCAAGAGATATTGGGTTTTTTTTAGGAAAATTTATTTGGGTTTAGTGTGATTTTGAAAGTTCATGTGGATTTACCACAAAACACTGAAAGTTCACAGGGTTTGGTCACCCTAAAATGACATTATACGTTCTCGAAACCTTCTGCTCAAGTCATGCCTTTTAAATAAGCGATCTTCAATAATGCAATGAAAAAAAAATTTTAGTACATGAGCTAGATCATCAGTTATGTCTCTTGCGGTCCAGATGAATTGAATCTAATTATTCATATAGAATGAACAATTATATGAAAAAAAATGAAAGTCATCAATTATGATATCTCCACGCATCTTGTCTAATAGTCATATGTTCTTTAAGCACTTGACTGATGGGCAAAATGAATGGGTTTTTCTTTCTTCTTATTTTACTTCTTGCTTACACAATAATGTTCTAAATATGAATATATTCAGACGAAGATGGGGAGGGGGGTCCACTGTGTAATATAGCTCTGCTTTAGCGGACAAAGCTAGTAATGTTTGAAATATTAAATAGCTTTTCTTTTTCCCTACAACATTCTTTGACTTACGGCTCATCAGTTAACAAATCTAAAGAGAGAGCCTCAAAAAGTCTTTTTTTTTTAGAGAAGAGGTATTCTCAAGCATGGAAAAACAAAGAAACACTGCGACTATAAACTATGATATCTCCTCAACATTGATAGTCCGCAGACTTTGAAATATACATAAAAATACAATATAAAGTTGGATTCATAGACAAGACATCCACCAAAACATCACCTCATGTTCCCATTTTGCTCCCCTCCACACTCACATAAAAAAGAACATTGCTTTTAGCTCGCGGCCGCCCAACTCGCGGCCGGCTCACAAGAGCTAAAACAGGGGGGTGGGCCCCTCCTATGAGCGGAAAAGCTTTTTAGCTCTTGCGAGCCGCCCGCGAGTTGGGCGGCCGCGAGCTAAAAAGCAATGCTCAAAAAGGAAAAAGAGGAAATTATACACCCTAATGGCTATCGCGCGCTAGATATTCTTAGGCTGCTTGTTTCATCTTCTTCTCTCCATCTAGAGTTTCTTTAGAAACAAATTCTTCAAGGACCCCGACAAACACACGGGGAAACTTTCAAACTTCTATAAAGTTCGATTGATGAGAAAGTGAAGGACGTACCCAAGTAACAAGTCCATGGCAATTTATGTGGCCAAATATCAGAAAACCCCCTTATCAATGGACGATTATTGCAGAAACACACATAATTTCCAAAATATTAGAGATAGCGGCGAAATTTTAAACAAATCTTTTGGGGGCTACAAGTGTCAGTTTACCTATTAACAAAAATAATAAAATGTTGTAAAACTATAATGCTAAAATATAATATTATCATTAATCAAATTATTCTTCTAGTTAATCAATAATTTGTTTTTTTTATATTTGGTTACCAATTCTAATAATTTTATTCTTTCTATAAGTTATAATTTTTTATTACTGAAAATATCAAAGTAAAGAATAGTCTATTAGCTATATGTTCTTTTCACACTTTAATGTATTTGGATATTTTAGTGAATTGAAGAAACTATTCCATAAATAAAATTAATCTATTGTTTTGCATTTTTTTAATGGAATTTGAATTGCGTTCTTACTTCATAATAAATATTAAATTATTTTGAACCGTGTTCATAAATCATAGGTGAAAACATGTGAACGTTTAGGCCCATTTGACTTGATTGTTGGAAATTTAAATGTGCTTTTACTTTTCAATAGGTCAGTTCAATTTGTTACTAATTTATTTGGTGTCTTTAGATAGCGTGGGGCTTTGGGAGGTGAAATAGTAGCTTATTGCTGATGTCTTTAATCCAAGTGAGGCAGAGAAAATTTTATGAATACCATTGGTAAGATGTAAATTAAATGATAGCTAGGCTCATTTGTGAGGCAACATGAAAGGGGAATTTTTCTGTAAAATCGGCATAATGAAAAATTGTGATGCTCCTTGATCAGATTTACAAGCCATGATTCGACAAAACAGTATGTTTTGAAAGCAGTTGTGGTCTCTAGATATCCCACAGAAGATTTCGTACAACTGATAACTTAAATAGGCGAGGATACAAATTCACAATGTATGTTTTTTGTGTGACAGGGGAGCTAAAAATTGGTGTCACATCTTCATCGATTGCACGCGGACAAGAGCCATGTGGGAGGCCCTGCGGCTCTCAGTGGATACTTCAAACATTACATTTTTCTCAGCTTCGGTAATTGTTGCAATGGTGGCGGAGGTGTGACAAGCTTAAGATGAGAAGTCAATCACAATAAATTTAGGAAAACTATCAAGAGTTAAAATTATTTTTAAGCATATGGGAGTGTCCGTCTCGTTGTCATGAATCCACTGACTTAATGGAAATCAATTCAAAGATGTATAGCTTGAGATACGAATATTTTAAATGAACAACGTCAAAACAGTCAGCAACAGGATTGAAACATATGATATATGCTATATCCTCATGATTTTCAGATATATTCTTGACCAAATTGAGGGAGAGAGAAAAAGGAAGAGGGAGAGAGTAAAAGGAAGAGGAAGAGAGCTAGGTTTTCAAGTTAGTGAAAGAATTTTGCTCAGCCTTCTCAGAAAGTACCCTGTTAGCTTGACTCGGTCATTGATGACCAAATCAACCACAGTTTCTCTGTTGAGAGAATAGTGAAGAACGTGAATCATGGGTGGTTGAGAGAAAATCTCTCATGGGGGCGGATCTGAGGGGTAGAGATGATGAGTTTAGCCCCTATATAAGGAGGATCATTCTCCTTGAGAAAGTATAACGAAAAAAAAAACCACTTACCCATTACCGGAGCCCCTCAAAGAAATCCATTGTTTTTCTCTTCTTCTCTGTGTTCAAAGACTGGTATCAGAGCTGAAGGTTCTTCATCATCTCGGAATCCTGCTATTTTTTCATCAAAGAAGACTCTCTCTCCAACTCCTTGAAGAAGAAGCTCTTTGTTGAAGAAGAACAATTCGGTTGAAGCAGAAACATCTGTTCCTATGGGCTGTCTATTGTTTACTGGGTATTGCTTCAAATAAGTATCATTTCACAAATTTTTAGCCGGCCTACATCCATATTGTTCAGTCCTACATCAAGTCCACTTCAGGCCTACATCTACAAGCCTAGCTCTTTGCTACATCTACAAAGCCTATACCTACATCCACATGTCCACGTCCAGCTAGCAGACAATATAGCCTCCTCAAGTCTTGTCACATCTCTTCCTTTTTTAATTTGTTGAGGCTACATCCTTTTGTTTTTGGGTCCTACATCCAATCTACGTACAGCTAGCCCCCATAAGCCGGACTTAGACTTGTTCATAGTCTTGTGACCCTATTCCTATCACATGTCGTAGCCTACTCCTAGCACGTGTACTACCCACTTTGATCATCTTCAAGGCCTACTCGTGACCTACCTGTTTAAATTCAAGATTAAAGCCCACGGGTCCCACTGCCTCAGCATTTGAAGAAGGTGATTTGCTCTCAAGACGTCAAAGCTTCGATAACAGACTCTTCGGTCAATACCGTTAAGTGACAAACTCGCTCAAATTGGAGCCTCTTTCATCTGCTCACAAAAATCAGGTTCATTTTAATTTATTTATTTATTTATCTAAAATTTTTTTTGTGTATTTGCCAAAATATCAACCTTATACAAATTTAAAATTAAATTTAGTTTTAGTTCTCTACCGAATGACTAGTAAACTCGTTCTATCAGAACTAGGCAAAATTGACAAATTTAATTATAGTAATTATGATATGTGGCATAAAAAAATAGGATATGCTCTTATTCATGACAATATTGATGATGTAATCGAAACCACTGCTCCAACCCTTACTGATAAATCAACACCTGAAGAAAAGAAAGGGTTTGAGCAGTGAATGTCGAAAGACAAAAAGGTGAAAAGTCTTATGCTTATGTTCATGGAAGATAATTTAATCAAAGTTTTTAAAACTTAAAAAACTTCCATGGACATGTGGAATGCAATAAAAGAAAAATACGATACTGCCTCTGAAGTTAACATCCAACTACTCTTGCATAAGTATAATTCTTGTCGTATGCAAGAGGGAGACAATGTCGTAGAGCATATAAATAAAATGATTGTCATGGCTAAGGACTTATCCACTGCTGAGACCGAAATCCCGGAAAGAATGCAAGTGGCAACCATTTTGAATTGTCTTTCCCCTTCACTTGCTGTGGCTGCCACCACATTAAGAATGAATCCTGCCATTAAGTTTGTCACGGATCTTCCTATGCACCTAGCGATAGAACATGACTTAATAGCCAGTAAGAAGGAACCAGAACTGAATATGGTGCAGCAGGAGCTGAATTATGTCCGCCAGAGGCATAATACTGGAAGCTATAAAAACCCTGGTCCTAGTAAACTACAACCGCGAGGACCGAAATCACAGCAATTCAAGAGAAAGAAAGTACCCCGCCGAGCCTGCTACAATTGTAGAAAGTTCGGGCATTTCAAACCCAATTGTCCACAAGGTGAAAAGCAGGAGAATAAGGGAGGCTATAAGCATCCAGAACAAGGGGGTACTAGCAAAAGAGAATTCGTCGGTGTGACGGAATGTAATGCTGTGATGAGGGACATCAGTGGTTGGTGGATCGACTCCGGAGCATCTAGGCATATTGCAAAGGACAAGAATGGAGTCGTAGAATTTACCGAGCTGAAGAAAGGAGAACAGAGAATCTATATGGGAAATAATACCTATCTCGATGTAGAAGGTATTGGTTCGTATAGATTGGATCTTGGGGACATCATTCTTGTCCTCAAAGATGTGTTCTATGCGCCAGGAATTCGGCGCAATCTGATCTCTGTTCCCAGCTTGATGAAGAAAGGACTGGAAGTGAGGTTCTATAATAACAAGGTTTCTATAGGCAAGAATAATAAAGTGTATGCTATGCGAAAATATGTGCCCGAGCATGAATTATGCATTCTTCCAGTAGTTTATAATAATTCTGATAATAAAATTTTGAATTTGAACTACTTGTCCTGTTATATTTCTGAATCTGAATTGTGGCATTCTAGACTAGGACATGCTAGTATTTCAAAAATAAAAGAAATTATCAGAATGAACTTGCTTCCTGCACTATCTAATATTCAATTGTCACCATGTGAACATTGTTTAACTGGTAAAATGACTAGAAAACCTTTTATTGGCGGACAGAGAGCCAATGAACTTTTAGGGTTAATACACTCGGATATTTGTGGTCCCCTAAGTGTCAAAACTTATAGTAATAAAGAATATTTTATTACTTTTATAGATGATTATTCTAAGTTTGCACACGTCTATCTTATATCTAGAAAATTAGAAGCTTTTGAGTGCTTTAAGAGATATAAGACAGAAGTTAAAAACCAACTTGGATTGAAAATCAAAATTTTGAGAACTGATAGAGGTGGATAATATAATTCTAAAGAATTTGAAAGTTATTGTATTCACAAGGAATTAAAAAACATACAACAATGCCGTATACGCCATAACAGAATGGTGTTGCTGAAAGAAAAAACAGAACATTATTAAATGTAGTTAGATGCATGTTGTCTCATTCTGATCTCTCTAAAAACTTTTGGGAAGAAGCATTGTTAACTACAAACTACATTTTAAATAGAATTCCCACCAAATCAGTTATATCTACACCTTATGAATTATGGAATGGGAGGAAACCTAATTTGAGTCATCTCAGGAAGTGGGTATCTATAGCCCATGTTCTCATTCCATGTCAACTTAGAGATAAGTTAGATTTTAAAACAATAAAGTGTAGATTCATAGGGTATTCAGAAAAATCAAAAGGTTATAAGTTCTACAATAAAGAAAAAGGAGTCATTGAAAGCAGAGATGCTATATTTCTAGAGAATCTAGAGGAAGAGGAACAAGTTCAAGAGGAAACAGAACCTCTAATTGTAATAGATGATGATTATTACAGTGTTGTTCCCACTAATGACCCTGATATTGTGAATGAACCTAACCTTGAAAATGATGAAATACCTATGGAAAATAATGTACCTAATCAACCGATTGTAGGCAACAAAAGGCCAAGAACACAACCTTCATGGATGGATGATTACTATTTGTATTCATGTGAGTCATCCTGTTTTTCGGTAGATACAAATATAGAAGAACAAGATCCCTTAACCTTTTCTGATGCGATGAAATCCCATGAACCAGCTTTATGGCTAGAATCTATGAGAGAAGAACTTGATTCCATAGAAAAGAACAAAATATGGGAGTTATGTGATCTACCAGAAAATAAAAAAGCCATAGGATGCAAATGGGTGCTCAAAAAAAAAATATCGTGTTGATGGATCTATTGATAAATTCAAAGCACGGTTAGTTACCAAATGTTATAACCAGAAGGTAGGAATAGATTTTTAGGAGACGTATTCTCCTGTAGCTAAATTTGCATCCATTAGAATTATTTTGGCTATTGTTGCATATCTTGATTTGAAGTTATTCCAAATGGATATTAAAACTGCATTCCTTAACGGAGAGTTGAAGGAAGCAATATATATGCAACAACCTAAAAGTTTTTAGGTGAAAGAAGAGGAACATAAAGTTTACAAAATTAATGAAATCTCTATATGGTTTAAAACAGTCTTTTAGATAATGGTATCTCAAATTTCATGATGCGGTTACTAAACTTGGTTTTATTCAAAATAAATTAGATAATTGTGTATATGTCTTGAAAAGTGGGAGCAAGTTTACTATATTATCCTTATATGTGGATGATATATTGCTCGCTGGAAATGATATAGAAATGTTGAATAAAACCAAGGCAGATCTCAGTGAGAAGTTTGAGATGAAAGACATGGGAGATGCATCATATATTCTTGGAATTCAAATAATTCGAGATAGAAAGTCTAGAATGCTAAGTTTAAACCAAGAAAAATATTTAAGATCAGTTCTTAAAAGGTTTGGAATTGAAAATTCCAATCCGGCACTAACTCCATTGGTTATGAGAAAGAGATTATGTAAAGAGCAAAGCCCTGGAGAGGGGCAGAAGCCATTAGATGTTTCTTATGCTCAAGCAATTGGAAGCTTGATGTATGCAATGTTGTGCACCAGACCTGATATAGCTTATGCTGTGAGTCTAGTCAGTAGATATCAAAGTAATCCAGGACCAACACATTGGGAAGCTGTTAAAAGGATTATGAAGTATATCAGAGGTACATTGACTCATAGATTAGTTTATCAAGTTGATTCGCTTGAACTCCTCGGTTATTCCGATGCTGATTTCGGAGGTGATAAAGATGATGGAAAGTCCACTTCGGGACACTTATTTATCTTTAGAGGAGGAGCTGTTTCTTAGAGTAGTAAGAAACAAGGGTGTGTTGCTAGATATACGCAAGAAGCTGAATATATAGCTTGCAGTATGGCAACTACACATGCTGTCTGGATTAGACGGTTTTTGATTGATCTTGATCTCAATTTGTTAGAAGAACCTATTGATATTTATTGTGATAATCAAGCAGCAATTAGCTTAATCAATAGTGACGCGAATAGCTCCAAAGGAAAACATATTGAGATCCAGTATCACTATATTCGAGATATCGTAGAAAAATGAGAAGTCAAAGTGACTTATATCCCTACTACAGATATGATTGCTGATCCTTTGACAAAAAGAATACCAGCGAAATCTTTTATCAAACATGTAAGTTTGATAGGACTTAGGAATAAATAAGTCCTAGTAAAATTTTATGAATAATAAAATAAGAGTTTTACTCTCTACGGATAGTGGGAGTAATGGTAAGCAGAAACATCCGATCTCACGGATAGTGGGAGGCATGTCACTTGTTTAATTTGGTCAAGTGGGAGATGTTAGCTTGACTCGGTCATTGATGATCAAATCAACCACGGTTTCTCTGTTGAGAGAATAGTGAAGAACGTGAATCATGGGTGGTTGAGAGAAAATCTCTCATGAGGGCGGATCTGAGGGGTAGAGATGATGGGTTTAGCCCCTATATAACGAGGATCATTCTCCTTGAGAAAGTATAACGGGAAAAAAAACCACTTACCCATTACCGGAGCCCCTCAAAGAAATCCATTGTTTTTATCTTCTTCTCTGTGTTCAAAGATACCCTTGATATCATTCTTCATCATCCGATCATCAACCTTTTAGGAGTGCTACCTTGGATCTTATCATCATCGTCGTTCTTCCAGGTCTCCATAGTAAATCTTTTAAAGAATGATAATAATAAAAAAGGGCTATAAGATCTTTCTGTATTGTGCTTAAATTAGTTTTGATAGTTTATTTCAAACTTAATATTACGACGTACTTAAGCTGGTGTTAGGGTTTTTAGTGTACTCAATCCGGTATTAATTGGGGTTTACAACATACTCAAACAGTGGTAATTAAGAGTTAGAACTATACAGAGGTAGGTGTTACGCTATGGAGAGCTAGATTAGATGACTAGTTTCAGATAGATTTTATTGTGCACTTTTTGTAAGTCTACTGAATCGGGTCATGATTCAGGTTAACACTTGACGTGGTGATGAAGCTCTTTCTGAAGAAGCAAGAGTGGGTGTAGGATTGTTATTAGAATCACTTCAAAATTCTTGCATGTTCCTTGGTTGATTTTTTTGGTTTGGTGCAGGTACAATATTAGAAACCTATTCTTATTAACAAATTTATATCTAACTAAATTTTGTTAATATACAGGCACAATATTGCATATTTAAGGCAAAGATAACTACTATTTTAAATAGGCTCGAGCCATGGTTCTATGCTTGCAAAGGCTGTGACAAGAAGGTAGATAAAGACGTTAGTCAAGAGTGTCTGAATGACAAATGTCACAAATCATTGATGACCCAGTACCAAGGTTATGTAATATATATTTTTTAATGACATGAACATATTAAAATACAATACTAACTATCTCTAGAAATTAATAATGAAAACTACAAGTACTTAGTTAAGATTCTCATGGAAAATAGCACGGATAATGCAAGAGTAACACTCTTTGACACAGCAGAAACTCTTATTGGATGCACAGCAGAAAAATTCATTACAGAAAAAAGAGGTAATTCATAACTCTATTCAAGTAATAATTTAGAAAATAAAAAATTTCAAAAGTATTAAAATAACATTTGTTCTCATTACAACAGAAAAATAACCAGAGTCGATATTTCTAGAAATTAGTTTTGAACATCGGAAAAACATTCAAATTCATGGTGAAGTTAGATGAAAAGACAAGATGAACGAGGCGAAGGAAATATAATAGCACAAGAAATTCAACTCTAGCCTGATATTACAATCGACGTAGATGATAAAGATGCTACTTTAGAATTGCCCAGGAAAAAGATAAAAGTGGAGAAAGATTGATCTTGGTTTCAATTAAAAATTTTCAAGTACAATATTTTTTAATCATTTTATGTCATAACTTAATTTTTTAGTACAATTAGGAATTTTAATAAGGGATTTTCATGCAAACTTATTATTATTTTTGTATGCTTATGTGATTGCTTTCAACACATAAAATTACACATTCATGTTTAACCGTTTCTTATCATTAATTATTGTCTAAGGATATGATCCTGCATTTATAATATGTTTGTGGTCCCTTCATCAAGTTACCATTCTGTTGAATATTATCTTATTCATTTCTTTGAAGGATTGGATTGTTTTGGTGTGATGTGGTCAGAATACTGTTAAACATTTAATATAGCTCGAGATAATTATGAATATTTTTGCTAGGAGTTCGTTTATTAAAGTTTAGTGCTGTTGGGTAAACTTTGTGGATTTTTTTTGTGTGAATTCTTAAAGGTTTTTTAAATTGGGGATAGAATAGGATTGATTCTGTGTTATGTGGTTAGAGCAACTTGATTAGTATCCTTAGGTAGAGATAATTATGATGCACATTATTCTTTGGAATTTTGTTTATTTTTTGTGGGAGGTTGTTCAGTGAAGTTTAATTCTATAAATAGCGCCTATTTGCATTCTTCTTATTGTTTTTTGTAACATTTTCCCCCCTTTTTGTGTTTTTATATATGCTCGCAACTACTGAATTTTATCTTAACAAGTTTTATGATCCTGCATTTATGATATATTACTGTTCCCCTCATCAAGTTACCATTGTGTTTAATATTATCTTTGGTATTATTGTGATGAACTATTTCTTAGTTTAGCATTTTATTTTATTTCTCCCCCCGTACTTTGATATCCGGAAATTTCTATGCTATTTAATTATAGTACCCTCTGTTTTTTTCCCCTAATATATACCGAGGCCATGTTTAACACGCTATACATTTAGAAAAGTATAATACACCTATGTGTTAGATCTCATGCTTAATGTAAGAAAATATTATTGCTATAACTATAGTTTATAATGACAATTACAATATCCCAGTTAGGTATATTCATCTCAGTTTATCTTAATACATTTATTTTTAGGGCTTTTTATTTCTAGGCCCAAATGATTACCCATCTTTACCCATAAACCCATTTACTATTTCATGTATCCATAAACCCAAAGATCTTTGGGTATTTATCTTTAAGCCCAACTTACAAAATACAATACTTGTAAGTGTGGGCCCCCTAAATTTTTTGAATTAATTCCAACTCTACCCTTTACAGTTTAATAATGTGATCTTTATTAGGTGGGCCCCTTTAAAAATGTAAAATATTAAAAAATTAGAGAGAGAGAGAGACACACCCGTTCCCCTGTTCCTCTACCTGCGCGGGAGAGGAGAGAAGGGGCGGGAAATAAATCCCGTTCTCTCCCTCCCTTTCTCTCTCTCTCCATTTCCTAATTAACTCCCTCTCTCATCCATTAATACTACATTCTTCCATTAAACCCATCAATTAATTTTCACCCACTTATCAATCCACTCATTAATTGAACATAATTTCACGTTAATTAATTATTTGACATTATTAGTTCACATTAATTTCTCATTATTAATCCTGAATTCATAAAAATTAGTTTCACATAATCTTTGAGTTAATTTCACATAATTGACATAAATTTTTTTATATTTTTAGTTAAATTTGTTAGTTACATTTGTTACTATTCAATCACTCATTGAGGAAAAATTAGTTTCACATAATCTTTTATTAATTTCACATAATTCACATAAAAATTAGTTTCATATAATCTTTGATTAATTTCACATAATTCACATAATTTTTTTTATATTTGATGAAGTTTTAGTTAAATTTGATTTTATTCGATCACTCATTAATTCACATAATCTTTGATTAATTTCACATAATTTGATTTTAGTTGTAATTTTCCTTAAATTTGTTTTATTTTTAATGACAAACATAGATAGATGGATGAAGAATTGTATTGTGCATTGACCCACTACACTTACAGTCTAAGCCGCTACACTTGTAATATAACCCGCTACACTTACAGTCTAACACGCTACACTTACGGTCTAACCCGCTACACTTACAGGATAACCCGCTACACTTAAAGTCTAACCCGCTACACTTACAGGATAACCCGCTACACTTACAGGATAACACACTACACTTACAGCATAACACGCTACACTTACAATATAACCTGCTACACTTACAGCGTAACACGCTACACTTACAGTCTAACCCGCTACACTTACAAGATAACACGCTACACTTACAGCATAACACGCTACACTTACAGAATAACCCGCTACACTTACAGTCTAACCCGGTACACTCACTCTAACCCGCTACACTTACAATATAACCCGCTACACTTACAGCATAACACGCTACACTTAGAGGATAACCCGCTACACTTACAGGCTAACCCGCTACACTTACAGTCTAACCCGCTACACTTACAATATAAC
>BQKN01063740.1:78077-135222 GCA_022839385.1 Asparagus kiusianus | reverse complement strand
TGTGGATATGTGTTAAAGTATAAAATTATATCTCTCAGTTTTTATCATGACTTTGTAGTTTTAATGTAGCGGCAGAAAAGCCTTGATAGTAATATTGTAGAGAAAATTGTTCATAAAGTATATCAAGAACAGAAACATCGTAACATCTTATGCAAACAAACAAGTACACTTATATTAGATGATCATCTCTATAGGCTAGAAGTTCTGAGGTTGACGGTAGGGGGTGTAAAATGGTCTGAATATATCTGAACTGGTCTGCAACCATATCCGAAACAGATGTGGATATGGTAGCCAAAATTTGAAACCGGTCAGATAAGGATATGGTTTTCGATGTGTTTAGTTGGATACGATTTTGAATAAGACTTAAATTTCGGATATATATGTTCCGGACATCCTAATTCAGACATGGATTCAAATTGGTACGTTGATGTAAATTCAAATATGAATTTAGGTATGGATTTAGATACATATACAATTACAGATATGAATATTACAAAAATTTTAATTATCTTGATAAGAATTGCATGCCTTTTAGGACGTGGCTGTATATTTTAGTTTATTAGATCATGCTTTTATTAAAATAAATTTATGAGTTCTAGTTTCGTTAAAATTACAAATTTAGAATATATAGAGTTCTGATGGCGTGAGGATTAGTGTGGGATTGATTAAGTTAGAGATGTTTTATGAGTTCTAGTGGTAGTAAGACAAGGATTTGTTATCCTATTTGGATTCTTTGATTTTGCTATAAAAGCACTCGGATTTGTTGCTTCAACAAAACTTGAGAATAATAGAGACAGAGAGAGAGAAAAAATATATATTTTTTCCTTTAACCTACCAGCAGCCAACTACACAATGCCGAGCAAAATCATGTTTTCTGATTCCATCCATCCCCGCCGACGCCTGTCCTTGTCCTCCGCCTTCAATGTATTCTGCGTCTCTAGCGGAATCCTCGGGTTCCTTTTCGGAATTATGACCTTGTACAACAACGACAGCAACTTCAGGCTGACTTCTTGGGATCACAACGGGATTGTGGGCGGCTCCATCGCACGAGCACCCGATATCGTCGACAGGCACAGGGTGCTGGCGTTCGTAGGGGTGCAAACGGGGTTTGGATCGACGGGAAGGAGGAAAGCTCTTCGACAGACTTGGTTCCCTTCCAATCCTCACGGTCTTCGCCAGCTTGAAGAATCGACGGGCCTGGCGTTCCGATTCGTGATCGGGAAGACCGGCGACGAAGCCAAGATGGAGGCCCTCGAACGAGAAGTCGAAGAGTTTGGCGACTTCTTGATGTTGCAAGACCTTGAGGAGGGATACAGCAATTTACCAGCCAAGACCTTATCGTTTTTCAGAGCAGCATACGACGCGTACGACGCCGAGTTTTATGTGAAGATGGATGATGATATTTATTTGAGGCCGGATCGTCTTTCTGTCCTCCTGGCAAGACATCACCCCCGTCCCCTTACCTACATCGGATGCATGAATAAGGGCCCAGTCTTGACCGACCCGGAGCACAAGTGGTATGAGCCGCAGTCGAATCTCCTCGGACACGAATACTTCTTGTATGCGGGTGGTGGTATCTACGCGCTGTCGTATGAGGTGGTGGACGAACTGGTTAGCTTGAGAAGGGACGCCATTCGATTGTTCAACAATGAGGACGTGACGATCGGAGCGTGGATGCTCGCTATGAACGTCTATCATGAGGATGACCGAGCACTGTGCGAGCCTGAATGCACGCCGTCGTCAATAGCGGTTTCTGATAGCATGTGCTCGGGGCTGTGCAATCCGGAGGTGAAGATGTTAGAGCTCCACAAAAAAGAAATATGCTCTAGCAATCCTGGTTTGTAATCTATTAAATAATAAGTTTTTTTTTAGTTATAAGTATGGTGAAAAGGCAGACAGATTTTGTATTGAGAAAAAAAAGGGTAAAAAGTTATTTGAGATCTTGTTTTATAGAGGAATCGAATAACTAATGATTCACTTATGCCTTTGAAATACAAACATAGCATATATTGTACGTAAATATTGTTGGATTTAATCTAATAAATCTAATTGTGGACACATATGATTAATCATTGTGTATTGCTATCGTTTCAGGATAACCCACTAAAGTGATCAATTAAGTTGGGTTAATGGGTATTTAAATAAGTCATGGGGTTATATGTGCAGATACCGGGTTGTAATTGTGATTTGTTGAGGGGCCAAATTACAAAAGTACAACACCTATAAATAAGGGGTTATGGTCCCTAATCTAGGGTTACCTCTCTAATTCTCTTCACCCCCATCTCAAGAGAGAAATTCGGCTAAGAGAGAACCCTAAGGTTAGAAGATCATCAGAAACCCAACTCAAGATTTCTACTATGGATTCAGGTATAAGCTTCCGCTCTTTTGATTATTGTTTAATCTCTTTGAATTAATCATGGCTATATGGTTTTAAGATCTAAAGTTTTAGATCTAACAAATATCTTTCATATTACTTCATGTTCAATTTCAACGTATCTCAGTTAACGATCTTAGATTCCGCTTATCAACCAATCTCCAATTCTAGCCTTGTGGCTAGGGAGCAAGATGTTGCCTTGACTCTTTTGCAATGATGTCTTAATTGCACAAGTTATGCAGGGTAATGGTTTCATTTATAAATCTGTATATATGTGAACGAGAGCCAAGCTATGGAAAAGAAACGTTATAATATGATCAAGGCCTTACATATGCTGCTCATAAATTCAATGATCTGTTTCCCCTTAATAATAGCCATCCTTGGGGCTTGAGTTTGTTAGATTATGTGGCCCTCGTATTAACTATTTTATTAGCTCACTTTAATCACGTTTTAAACTAACTTTTAGTAGACACGTTTTCTAAAATTACGTTTTAGTGGCAACAATTTTTAAACCACGTTTTGCTTAGTTAAAGGGTTATTATGGTTTAATAATATTAAGTGTTAAATTCCTATTGGTCAGTTTAGTTGGAGATAAGATTGTCAAATAACTGCACACGTTGATGGAACGTGTGATAATTGTGTTGGAGATAAGATTGTCAAATAACTGCACACGTTGATGGAACGTGTGATAATTGTGTTGATGCTCGATATCAAACAAACAATTAATCCAGAAGAGGATGGTTGCAGGTGATGAAGGATGATGGAGGGCATGTTCCCTTCTCCGACTTTTTGCTTAGTTCTTGAACGAGGGCTTGATATCCACACTGCACAGATAAAAAGAACTCGTGAGAGGACGAGGACCGGTTCCCTCGTGGTTCGACGATCAAGTCAGTTGATGAACGTGAGCTTGAGTGGAGTTTAGAGCTATGTATTCTTGTTAGAGATGATGATATATGGGATTTAGATCAGGAGGAAGATTTAAATTGCTCCAAGAGTTGTTTTTCAGATTAGATCAGGTTATCCTTATTTTGATGGTGAACAGCCTCCATATATGAAGTGGATGTCCATGGCAGACTGGTTATTTCGGTCATGCAGAATGGTAGTGACAAAGTGTGAGCTGGAAGGTGAGTTATCCCTCGCTCTACAGGTATTGACTGGCGACTAGAGGGGAAGTCATCTCAGCATAGGAGATGGCGTCTCCGTGATATCCGGGAAGTGACTTGTGAATTGTGGCAGAAGTCACGTGAGCATATTGAGTCGTCTCTCGCTTTACAGATGTCGGCTGGCGACTGGAATGGAAGTCATTTCAGCCTGGGAGATGGTGTCTTCGCATTTTCTGGGAAGTGATTGAGCTGACAAGTCATGGAGACTTATCAGGCTAAAATCTGGATAAGGCTTGTCCGAGGTGGACTGAGATGTCGATATATGCTCTGGGAGAGAGGCTTGAGGCTGGGGCCGAGTTCTCAACTTAGTCAATAGCAGGGAATGTCCCTTTAGTCATTTATGAAAAATACCCAGTGAATGGTCGAGTGCCCTAAATAGGGTCATCCTTAATAATAAAGTCGACTGGCACCACCTTTCGCGTCGACTTAGGAGTGTCGGCCTGTCCGACTGGTTGAAATGTCATCTTATCTCAGCTAATAACAATCTCTTGAGTCGATATAAAGATGTCAACTCGTTTGGGAGGTCAGGATCTCTCGTACCAACTAGCATCGCCTCTTGTGTTGACACCAGAGTGTCGGCTTGATGAGTCGGTAAGGCCGAAACCTTTGTAATTGTGTCTTGGGTTTATCCCTAATAAGGTACTAAGGTCTTGTAATTTAGCCATGATGGTCGAGTTGTACTGGAAGATTCAATTATATGTTGTGCATTGGGCTTACCTTGATAAAGAGCCAATGGTTTTATTTTTCGACTGAGGAGTCATTGTGCCTTGAACTCTTGAGAGTTGACTAGGGCGTTCTTTGCCCTAATGCCAAGAGATGACTGCGGGAGTCAGCCAAAGGGTTGAGCTTGTTTCGTTTAGGACTCTTATCGTATTATTTTGCCAATATTCGTATCTTGGGTGAGTGAACACCATAACAGTTTGCCCCATTCACTCAGAGTTAGCTTTTAGTCGACTCCGAGAGAAAATAAGATATGCTCTGATTAATGCAGGCCTGCTGAAGATGAGAAACTGAGAAGTCCTTATCTTAGAGATGTGGCTTGTCCTGATTGGACACCAATTGTTAACTCCGCTATTCGTGGCTAACGTCACCAAAGAATCTGGACCGTCTTTTTGAGAGACGATGCTTCATGGATAGAAGGGAGGATCTTCCACTTTTTGAGTATTGGGATGTGGGGCATTAAATGAGGGTGGCGCTTCGTGTTTTGAGAAAAATCGCTTCAGATTCGGATGTGAATCTGGCCTGGTTGCTTCGAAAATCACCGCGTCTTTTGAAATCCCTCTATACCCTTCTTTGAAAGCTTATAAATAGCTCTTTGATGGTAAGATAGTTCTTTTACAAACATTTGCTCTGGAAAAATTCCCGATATTCCTCCAAGCTTATTCTAAGAAAAAAATCTTCCATGGCTTCCCAAGCTTCAAACTATGGCCGTAATGAGGAGAGACTCGCTACGTTTTTCTTATCCGCTCGAAGGACCATATGGACAATCTGATAGGATTGTATGATCAATATAATATCCCTCGGACTCTCACATTGGTGACGCCAGAGATGAGCAAGCCAGTGTATTGCCACAGCGAGGGTCAAGTGCCGCTATACTTGGCCC
The DNA here is from genome assembly GCA_022839385.1 of Asparagus kiusianus. Classification (NCBI taxonomy): domain Eukaryota; kingdom Viridiplantae; phylum Streptophyta; class Magnoliopsida; order Asparagales; family Asparagaceae; genus Asparagus; species Asparagus kiusianus. The sequence goes on along the minus strand of BQKN01063740.1, from coordinate 130,082 downwards.
ACTTGGAGCATGGTTTACGGCTGCCCTTGCACTCTTTCATTAAGGAGGTGCACGCCGCTCTAAAAATCTCCCCTTCTCAACTCTATCCGAATGCAGTGGGAGCTCTGGTGGCTTTCATCATCATTTGCCACCGTGTTGGAGTCCAACCAAGCTTGAGATTGCTTGGGCATTTGATCAGCATGGGGTCGATGGAGAAGGACCCGCATTACTTTTCCACTATCGTGGTGAGTTCCAGCTTGTTTTCGATTCTTTAGAGTTGGATGAGGACTAGAGGAGGCAATTTGTGTGGATCTATGGTGGCGACAGCGTCTTTGCCTACTTGGACTGGCTGGAGGTGAATGAAGATGCTTTAAAGCCAGTCACCTATAGTGATTCCGAGATGACAGATTCGGAAAAGGTCCATTCTTACATCAGGCCACAAGAGAGTGATGCTCTATTTGTTGATGTATCTCTCCAAATAGCGGGCATGTCCATGATCTTATCCTCTACTGGCTTCCAGGCAATGATGAGCCTCGTTCCTCTGTCAACAAAAAATCACAAGAGGAATACATGGATCGGGGGGATCTCCACCACTAGGCCTCATAAGAAGCCGAGGGGGGATTTTAGTACCGAGGAGATGGCTGTCTTGATGCCTCAAGCAGCTAACGTTGTCTCTGAATTGAGAGGAAGAATAAGGGTTGAGAGGCGGCGTCCCATTGGACTAGTTGCAAGGTCTTAACCGGCTGGGACGGGTCCGCTGATAACTTAGCTTACCCGCTTGGAAAATATAATGCGGATAGATGAGTCTTCTCCTGACAAGGAGACAACGGCCTTAGCGATTGAGGAGGATGCTATTGGTCCCAATACTATTCTTGAGGCATCTCTTCACCTTGGCAAGGAGTCAATTGGGGTGGACGACGGCGTCGAGGGGAGAGCTGAAACTCCATCAGACCAAATAGAGAATGGTGCTATGGAGGATATGTCAAGTGTTGACATACATCAAGCTTGTCTAGCTTGGGGAACTTCGCTGAGACACACCCTATTCAATCGACTTGAGCGTTCCCTGGTATGCCAAGGAGTGTTGGCGAGGGAGAAGTTGGCCAAGGAAGAGGAAGAGAAGAGAGTTGCTGTCTTGGAGGCCGAATTGACTCATAAAGAAGGCGCTTGGCACCGGAGTCTGGATGAGAAGGAAGAGCTCCTCAAGAGCTTTCGAATCCAGTTCTCCAAGCAGGTAGGAACCATCAACGATTTTCAAAGGGAGATGGTTCATCTACAGGTGGAGGCCAAGTCCGAGAAGCGTCGTAGGACGACAACAGAGGCAGAGGCTCGAACAAGTTGGCTTTCTCTCGAGAAGACGAGGGCGGACTTTGAAGAGGTGTTGGTAAAGCATCAAGCGTCCACGGCCCTTGTTAAGAAATTGGAGGACCGACTGGCTCATCTGGATCCAGAGTAGCATAAAAAGAAGGTGGTCGACGACTGGCGTTATGGCCCTATAGGGAAGGACGAAGTAGCCTTAGCATGTAAACATGGGGCTGATTACTTTGCTTCCTTGGTGCCTTGCAACTCTCATCCAACCTCAGATCGTTTTTATCCTTCCCGCGTCTCCTGCTATCTTGATTTGATCTGATTGCACATTTGGAATTCAGAGGCTCGTTTGGTTATCAGTTGAGAGACTCTGATTTTGTTTTGAGCAGGTATGTTACTTTTGACTCTCAGCGGGTGGAGAGTATTGATAAGATTGTTGGGATGCCGTAGCGGTTGGAGGGTGATGCTACTCCATATTAGGTGAAGATTACTCTACATATTCCAGATCATACTGCATCGTTTAGGATTCTAGCTGAGGTGACACAGTTTGGGGATCATTTAGATTTGGATGCAGATGATGAGTTGATTGATTCGAGTGCAGCTGGTGGACATAGTTTTGATTTGGATATGGTCGTTGGTTCATCTCAGGTAAATGTGTTTAGTTTGTTTTATTTTGGGGCCATTGGGAGAGCTATCAGTTGCAGATTCGTTGGTGATGTTGGTGAAGAGTTGAGAACTCTTCCATTGGATTGAGAGCCTTTGGAGGCTATTGGGGGAACTACGTGAAGGCTTAATTCCTTAGGCAAGAGGATACATATGCAGTCATTTATGATGCAGCCGATTTGATGAGTAGATACCGACGTTTGAAGAGTGGTCACACTCTTGTTTGGGTCTCGATTTGTTGTGGATTGAGTCCGTTGTTGTGATTTTGTTTCACTTCGTACTAGACGCATCAAGTGAGACATTTGTTTGGTATTGGTGTCGGCTCAGATTTGGGAAAACTTTGCCGAGGTGGAGAATTGTTGAATAGCAAGTTCCTAATATGTTTCCTAATTTATTTTGGTAACAGGTTATTAGGATTCCTAATATGTTTTGGTAACGGGTTATTAGGATTCCTAATCTATTTTGGTGACAAGTTAGTAAGATTCCTAATCTGTTTTGATTTTGGTTTTAGAATTCCTAGTATGCTTTTGGTTTTAGGATTTCTATATATATAGTAACACGTTTTAGGTTTGGGTAGTAGCGAAGGGGATATTTGGAGCACAGAAAAGAGGTATTTTCTGAGCTATTGGTTAGGGTTTTGTTTGGATAGAATTAGAGCTTTGTTGGTGAGATTAATTGGTGAGTTCATGTGATTTTGTAATCTCAGTTTGTACTCTTCTTTTCTATTAATGAAAACTCCATCCCTTTCTTGCCCCGTGGACGTAGGCATCTTGCCGAACCACGTTAAAATTGGTTGTTTGAGTTTGTGCCGTTATTTTGCATTGTTTGGCCTTCTCTCGACGTTTGTTTGATTTGGTCTCTCGAAGCACATCGGTTTGGTTTTGTGGCTTCCTCGCGCACAACAAGTGGTATCAGAGCATAACAAAAATAACCGTAGAATATCTTGCAGGTAAGGAGATACAAGTCAAACGTTATAAACTGGCGTGTTAAAAATTAACCTACAGACATTTATGTACTATCTTACACAAATTGATGGCTTTGAGTAATTATGCATAAATAAATCATACAAATCACAGAGCACTATAAGTTAGCACAACGCAAGTGGGAGTCCTTTAGGATTAGTGGATTAAAACTATGGGCACATACGAATATGGGTATCCTCGAATAAGGTTATTCACAGATAAATCCGGTATGATGTAGATCTAGGAATAGAATATCTAAATCCAGTAGGATATGAACGCAGAACAAACGTATATATATCATCGTAGATCTTAGCTTCTTTTAAATCGGAAATTTTTGTATAGATTTGTAAACGAGGGAGCGATTATTAAGCTATCTAATTTTAAATTTCAAACTTTAGATTTTAATTTATGTCTCAAAAAACCTTATCATTCAAACTGTGTACTTTAATTGATATAAAAATATCTTCATTCTTTTCTTCTCATAACATGGCAAAAAAAGGTTCTTATTATCTTTTCTTCATGAAAAATTAATTAATATATTAGTTAATAGATGATTTGTAAGTTATAGTTTACAAAGAAATACAATCAATCATCTCTCTTATTAGACTAGAATAGCTTAACATATTCGAAGGGTATATAAATAAACTAATTTGTATAAATCAAAGAAATCATAATAATCCCTATGAGCACGAGCATAATACTTGTATAATATATCATATATATGAAACGGGAAGCTAGCAAGGAACCTTATTTATCAATCTTTCATATGGAATACGAATAGAAATTTATCTATTTACAATATTTAAAAAGTAAAACTGATGCTGGACTCAGTACCGACTGCATTGACAGTTCACAAAAGATCAACACGTATTGATCACATAAATCCGATGTCTTAATAAACTCATCGTATATAGTATAACACAAATAATATAATTTGATTTAGAAGGTATAAGTGAACAAAATTTAATTTAAATAGTGAACGCCCAACTTATTAGATCCATAAGCAGCCCAATCTTATTATAAAAAAAGGCCAACCCAGTACTGGGCTTGGGCCTACTTATGTTTCAAACTAGTTAGTATCGTATTTTATAATACGCGAAGGATGCTATACTATGGGTGCAGTACGATTCAAGAGCTAATTATATTGTTATTAATAAAAAGCAATGCAAGTACTTAATTTGTTTTCTTGCGAAGCTCAATATGATCATTTGCTTTATTACTTGATGAATTGATGATTACATATAGATTATGCCATAATCACCACATAACAAATTTCAATGGGTTATTTATTATACAACTTGTTTCTGGAGGTGGAACACTAGGATATAGTTTACCCGTCACGAGACTTGCACAGCAAGTTAACTACAACTTAACTAATTAAAATAACATAATAAGCTTTTTATCAAACCCTTTTCCTACAAAAGTCAGCCAACAACAAAGCACAAACGTACACTACAAAGGCTTAATAAGAATGATGATCGAGTTTTCAGTAAAGTCTACGATATCAACCCTCTAAAATTTCTAAACAAACCTAACATCTTTGAGAAAGTTTAGTTACAAGATAAAAATATATACGAATTCAAAGATTCTCATTGGCACCAATAGGATACTCTTACACGTCAGCTTGTTTGCTGGCATTGCACTTTTTAAGATACTTTGACCTAATGTGAACTACAGTCCGATATATAATAGAGGAACACGCTTTGCATTTTGACGCCAATTGAATTTCTTGCTAGAAGAATATTGTATCTTTTGATACGTATCTTAATTGTTAATAACTTCTCCTTCTTAATTAGCTACAGACCTATATATGCTTTGAATAACAAAACATTAATATCATTATAAAGATTAGTTAGAGATATATGTACCCTGTATACTATATGAAGCAGTCACTTATTATTCTGACCATCTGATGATCGAACAGACTTATCCATCTGTTATACGTATATAAGCTAGGAACTGAATATTCATTATCTTATTTCTAACAAAATGCCGTCAAAAGACATCCAGATGATAGGTGCAGGTAACATAGTCAAGGGGGTGGATTCTGTATTTTTTTGGGGTTGGGGGCCCGGAGGGGGGGAGGTGCGCAAGTGTCTGTAAATCTAAACATAAACATATAATATTATAAAACTATAGTCTCCGATGAGAATGTACTTTGTGAGCGGTGCAGCAGTATTTTGGAAAGCGCGCGCCGGATTATCCTTCGTGTGGACTTTCACAAGTTCCACATCGCCATCTTCAAGAACATCCCGAACGAAGTGATAACGAACATCAATGTGCTTCGTTCACGCATGAAAAACCTGATTCTTCGCCAAATAGATAGCACTCATGCTATCACAATGTATAGTGACAGACCTCTGCGATATACCAAGTTCCTCCAAAAGTCCTCGAAGCCAAATAGCTTCCTTCACAGCCTCCGTAACTGCCATATACTTTGCCTCCGTCGTAGACAAAGCCACCGTCGACTGTAAGGTGCATCTCCAACACACCGGCGCACGGGTCAAAGTGAACACATACCCCGTCGTAGACCGGCGCTTATCCAAATCCCCGGCATAATCCGAATCAACATAACCAATGTACAACTGCCCACCTGTAGTGTCCCGCTCATAAACTAAACCAACATTGAGCGTACCTCGAATGTACCTCAAAATCCATCTCACGGCGTCCCAATGACCCACTCCTGGATCGTGCATGTATCTCGAAACCATGCTCACCGCCTGTGACAAATCTGGTCTCGTACATACCATTGCGTACATTAAGCTCCCAACCGCACTCGCATATGGAGTCTTTGACATCAACTCACGATCTTCAACTGACTTTGGTGAAAGACCAGCTGAAAGCTTCAAATGGGCTCCCAATGGTACACTAACTGGCTTCGTATCCATGCTAACATGGAATCGCTGTAGAACCTTCTTCAAATAAGCTTACCTGTGTCAAACAAATTCTGCCTTTCTTCTTGTCTCTGCCGATCTCCATCCCTAGAATGCGCTTCGCCTCGCCCAAGTCCTTCATCTCAAACTCATTTGAAAGCTGAACTTTCAACTCATCTATAGCCGACCTGGAACTAGAGGCAACCAACATGTCATCGACATAAAGTAACAAATAGATGGAACTAGAGGCAACCAACATGTCATCGACATAAAGTAACAAATAGATGTACGTACCTCCTTTCAACTGGCGAAAATATACGCAAGGATCAAACTGGCTCCGAGTGTACGAATGACCAATCATAAAACCATCGAATCGCCTATACCACTGTCGAGGAGACTATTTCAAACCGTATAGCGATTTCTTCAATCTACAAACCAATTTTTCCTTCCCTGCAGCTCGGAATCCCAATGGCTGAGTCATATATATTTCTTCATCAAGATCACCATGAAGAAATATCGTCTTCACATCCAACTGATCTAACTCCAAACCATACTGTGCCACCAAAGCTAGCAAAATCCGAATCGAAGAATGCTTCACCACCGGAGAGAAAACCTCATTATAGTCAATACCTTCCTCCTGTGCATAGCCCTTCGCAACCAACCTAGTCTTGAACCTCAATGGAGTGCCCTCAATGCCCTCCTTCTTTGTCTATACCCACTTATAACCAATTGCCTTCCGCCCCTTTGGAAGCTCAACGAGCTCCCATGTATCGTTCTTATGAAGAGATTCCATCTCCTCCTGCATAGCTACCTGCCACGAATCAGCCTCCGAACTCTGCTCGGCCTCTCTGAATGTAGTAGGCACCATCTCATCGATACTCTCCACCAGAAGTGCATACGCAACTGTATCGGCATACCGTGCTGGCATCTGTATGTTTTTCCTCTGTCTCCGAACCATAATAGAATCCTGAACCTGAGCCGTCGGTTCCTGATCCTGCACATTTGTACTCGTATCCTCCGTGTCACCGTCGTGCTCGCCTGACGTCACCTCAGTCGGCACCTGCATGGATACTGTACCATCTGGACAATGTGGAGCTGCATTGATCTCCACCACCTGCGATATCTCCTCTGTCAGGTCGCTCTCTACCTGATGAGAGCTGAGAAGCTTCAAGATAGAAGCCTCATCAAACGTGACGTCCCTACTTAGCACAATCTTCTTATCAACTGGATCCCAAAGCTTGTATCCCTTGACACCAGGTTGAATCCTACAAATATGGCCTTCCTAGCGCGATGTTCTAATTTATCAGTTTTAACATGATAATATGCAGGGCACCCAAATACCTTGAGCTGGTCATAATCGTGTGCTGGCTTTCCCGACCACTTCTTCATAAGGGTCTTCCCCTCAATCGCAGATGAAGGCAGCCTATTAATGAGGTGGCTCGCATATGTAAGTGCCTCAGCCCAAAAGATCTTCTCCAAACCACTCTGCGACAATAAGCATCGGATCTTCTCCATTAAAGACCGATTCAATCTCTCAGCCACCCCATTTTGCTGCGGTGTATGACTAACCATGAAGTGTCTCTCTATGCCCTCATCTCGACATAGCTGCTGAAAGGGGTCAGAAGTATACTCACCCCCGTTGTCGGATCGCAACGTCTTGATCTTTCTCCCAGTCTGCAGTTCTAATCTCTTCTTCCACTCCACAAATAAATCTAGGACTTCACTCTTCTTCGTCATGGTGTACACCCAACAACGCTTAGAATAGTCATCTACAAAAGTGACGAACCAATGTCGACCACCAAGTAATGCAGTCTTGGTGGGACCCCAAACGTCTGTGTGCACATAGTCCAGGATGCCCCTCGTCTGATGAATGGCAGTCCCGAACTTCACCTTCGTCTTCTTACCAAGAACACAGTGCTCACAGAACTCAATCTTTCCACTCTTGGCTCCCTTCAATAGCCCATGCTTGCACAATGCCTGCAGTGACTTTTCACCTGTGTGCCCCAACCTATAGTGTCAAAGTCTGCTCATGTCTGCTTCTGAAATAGCCGAAGCAACCTGGCCAATTTCGGTGCTTCCCTTCAGATAATACAAATTTCGATTGTGGACTCCCTTCATCACCACCAATGATCTCTTAGTAACCTTTGCTATAGCGTTTTCGAAAGTTACCTTGAATCCCTTCGCCTCCAAAGCTCCAACTGAGATAAGATTTTTCTTCAGTTAAGGAACAAATCTCACCTCCTTCAACTCACGGACTACTCCATCGTGCATCCTAATCCGCACGGTACCTATCCCACAAACGCCACAGGATTGATCATTTCCCATGACAACGACGCCCCCGTCGACTTTCTCAAAAGATGCAAACTAGTATCGCCTAGGGGTCACATGAAAAATAGCGCCGGAATCAAGCATCCAATCTAATGCATCCACATGGTTCACCTCCAGAGTAATCAGTAGAGAAAAGCACGAATCATCGGAATCATCGCCTTTCGCAATATTCACCTCATTGGCCTTCGGGCCCTTTTTCTTGCCATTCTCTTTCTCTTTAAGCTTCGGGCAGTCTCTCTTCCAATGTCCCTGCTCCTTGCAGAATGCACATTGGTTCTTTGTTAATTGGTGGCGGCCTCTAGACTTTGACCTCCCTCTGTTACCACCTTTCGGATATGGGCTTCTGCCTCTCGTCGACAAGGCCTCGCCTGAAGTGCTAGCACGAGAAGTCTCCTTGTCCTTCCTCCTCAAATCGTAATTTGTCAAAGCGTTAGTCACTTCACTATAGCTGATAGAAGATCTCCCGTTTAACAAAGTGAGCACGAAGGTATCATACTCCTCATCCGGTAAGGAGCCCAACAAAATAATCGCCTTGTACTCATTTGATATCTTCTCATCAACATTCGCCAAGTCTAACAACAACTTAGTATAGTTGTTCACATGAGCCGTTAGTGAGGTGCCTCTTGACATCTGAAATCTGAAGAGTCTTTGCAGCAAGTACAACTTGTTCTCAACACTCTTCGTGAGATACTTGTTGTTGAGAATTTCCCACATCTTCATTACAGACGTCACCCCAATCACATCATATTTTAGTTCCTGTTCTAAACAGGACCTGATCACCCCACACGCGTTCCTATTCATTTTCTCCTATACCGTCTCATCATATTTAGGTGACCTCTCGTGGACCATGATGGTCTCTTCCAAATTCTGAGCATTGAGCGCATCCTATACGTCGCTCATCCACAAACCAAAGTTAATTTTACCGTCATACTTCACCACACTAATTTTGGTGTTCTAAAAACCAACTTGAACCGTACTCGCCATTAACTTGCTGCTTTCACCTTCTTCTCCCATTGCGAACTAACTCCAAATTGTAGAGAAAGAACAAATTTAATAAAAATTAGGAACCACCCAACTGAACCCTAGATCGGATTCCAAATAGATCTCCTATCCACACGAGGAAAGCGAAATCTCCGACGGCAACTCCTAATGCTATCTCCACCGAAGCCTAGAACTCCAAGAACCAAGCTTCACACAAAATCTTCCTCCACCAAACTCCAAAACCCTAGATCTGAAATCTGGGCTCTGATACCACTTGTTGCGCGCAGCGGAAATTTCGGCAGCACTTCGGCAGTACAACAAGAGAGTCAGGTCGCAATAAGAATTCTTGCTTCTCAAAGGAAACAAGAATCTGAAGCCTAATATTCTATCAAAATAGGATATTAGCTCTTCCTCTTGTCAGCTCTAGGACTGCGCGTCGAGGGAACCTAAAAAGCTATTACAAATCACACAAAAGCAATACAACCAATTTTTACGTGGTTCGGCAAATTGCCTACGTCCACGGGGCAAGGAGGGGGGAGATCTACTAATAGAGGGAGAGAATATAAATAGGGTTTACAATTACTCTCAAACTAAACCCTCAAACAAACTCTCTCAAATCCCTCACAAACTCTCTCTAAGGGATGCACAAAAAAAAAACCCTAAAAGAAAAGCCTCTTCTTTTCTTTTCTTTTGCACCTTCTCTGTAGCAGCAGCACACCACAAAAAACCCCTTTGCACTGTAGTGTTGGCCTTCTTGTTTTGATGATGTTTAACAAACAATTTACCACTAATATTGTTTGTCTAGTATTTGTGTTCTCTTATTTATTATAGACAAACAACGTTGTTGAAGGATGGATGGATTACGCCATAACGATCATATCCAATGGAGGTTGGTGGAATTGTGGAGTGAAGCAACGTACAATTCAAGTTAAAGATCAAGTTCAAGCTTCATTCGCAACATGTACCAAGTTGAGCTACAATGAAGATCAAGATCATTGCTTGGGTAACTATAGCTTAGGATTTATATTATGTGTGTTATATACTCTAAGCTCAATATCATATACACACACGTATTTGGTTTCTATGCATATATATAGTTATATATATATACATACAAGTGTTTTAGATTTTGATGTTTATATATACATACACGTATTTGGTTTCTAAGCTCAAATATTATATTGTCCGTTTATAGACTTAACAATCATCATATACATATTTTATCAAGTCTATATAATCATTATGCAAAATTTCAAAACATTGTTTATGTCAAAACATCAAACTTCATGTATATCACTTTTTCATGTTTTGAACACTTTTGCAAAATAATGAGATTTCATAATTAGGAAATGCAAATTGGAAAATTCTTTTTATAACATGTTCAAAATATCATTTGCAAACATTTCTCAAAGTTTCATCAAGTTTGGAATTGATTTGTTATGTTTAAAGGAATTTACAAATTCACGTTTTCGTTCGTGCACATGTTCGTGCATGTTTTACAAAACTGATGAGTTTTCATAAATGGGAAGTGATATTTGAAAAATTCTTTCTCTGACATGTTTATCTACATGTTTAGAAACTTCTCTCAAAATTTTACTATTTTTGGAGTTGATTTACTATGCCTAATTGATTTTACAAAATCGTGTATCACAGCAGATTTTCAGAAACTGTAAATTTGTGTTCAAATATTTATTTCTCTCAACTGGGAAAAGATTTTTCATAAATTCTTTCTCTGACATGTTATTCTACATGTCTAGATCATTCACACAAAATTTCATAATTTTTGGAGTTAATTTACTATTTTAACTTGATTTTACAAAACAGCTGCGCACTGCTACAGTACTCCGATCGACCGGACCGGTCGACCGGAAATGTCTCTGGACGTTGTTACTGTAGCACAACGGCTATATTTTTTAGATTTTGATATATCCGTTTTTTTGTCTTCTTGCTTGGTTTTCTTGGGTTTTTGGGCTTGTTTCATGAGCCTATATATACCCCATGCCCTCATACCTCTTAGGTGACTTAAGAAATGTTTTAAACAAGTTTAAACAGTTTTAAACAAGGGTTTAAGTGTGTTTTTAGTGTTTGTTTGGTTTGAAGATTATTTTCACAAGTGGAGGGAATCATCTTCTTGTTTGGGCTCCAATCTCCATCTCTCCATCTTGTCATCTATTGGAGAAGTTTTCTAAACTCTATCTAGCTTTACATTTGCTTAGTTATTTGATTATCAGTCTTTAAAGCTAGTTTTTATATTGAGTTTAGATTTGATTATATTATCTCATTGTTACACACACCCACTTGAGCTTTTAGTATTTACATACATAGTATAGTTGGGTGGTGAGAGATTGTAACTTTGAGTTGTGCTTAATTGAGTTCTCACATCGTATTAGAGAACAAATCATTTGTTGTTACATTGAGTATTGTGAAGTTTTCGGTGAACTAGAAAACCGTATTGTGAGGGTGGAGTGTAGCCACATTGTGAGAGTGTGTGTGGAGATCTCCTCGAGGTGAGGAGCGGAGACGTAGGTCGTGGGGACCGAACTCCGTGAGAGAAATTGTGAGGTGTAAACGTTATTCGGGTGAGCGTAGAAAACCCGGTTGTGATAGTGGATTCTCCCCGGGAGTAGGGAGCGGAGACGTAGGACGGAAGGTCCGAACTCCGTGATCATCTTTGTGTGTTTGTGATTGTCTTGGCGTCTCACTTGTGCTTATTGTTCATATCATTCTTGTCGCCATTATTTATTGTTCACATTGTCCACTATCTTGTTTATCTTGTTTATGTTTATATCACCCTTAGTTTACATATCATTGCATATACCATATTGTATATCTCTTTGGTAGGATATATCTTCTTGTGTTAGTTTATATATCCTTGCATATATATCTCATCATATAGGATATATCACTTTGTGCATATTGTTTATCCTAGCTTATATAGTTGTTATATTTCACACTTGTTAGGATAACTTATTAATTAATTTTAATTGGTATAAAATCGGATTAGATTAGCATAAGACCCTAATCACCCCCCCCTCTAGGGTCTAACATGTAGCCGCACACCCTTCTCTGCCTCAGCCGCAAAAGAGAGAGAGAGAGAGAGAAACTAAACTGCCTTGCACCACCAATTGCGGCTACCTCCTGCACCTGCGCACTAGAAAACCTAATAAACAATTGTTTATATAGGCAACAGAGAGAAAAACGCGTGCATGTGTTGAAACCGACTCAAAATCCGCCGCAAGAGGTATTCGTGGGCCTGGGCCTTATCAGGGAACCGAACATTGCGGGAGAAGGCAATGAGTATGCGATCTTATGCTAGATTGGGCAACGAATGGTGGGCAGAAGCGGTGGCTACAGCATGTTATATTGTGAACCGTTCTCCACATTCTACACTAGATGGTGATATACCCTATAGGGTGTGGTCAGGGGAACATGCAGATTATGAGAGGCTCAGAATTTTCGGATGTACCGCCTACTATCACGTTAACGAGGGAAAGCTTGACGCGAGAGCCAAGAAGGCGATATTCTTAGGGTATGCAAAGGGCGTAAAAGGCTACCGTCTTTGGTGTACAGAAGATTCGAAGTTCGTGATCAGCAGGGATGTTACCTTTGATGAGAAATTCATGATTGCTAAGGTGCCCAAGGATAATGGTGTTGGAACTGTTGGGACTTCAAAGTCCCAGGTTATTGAGATAGAACCTAAAGACCAACCAGGTTCTAGTCATGTTCAAGTGGGAAATCAGGTAGATGATGAGCTTGAGCAAGAGGAGGTTCAGCAGGAGAATACATAGGCACTGCAACAACAGCAGCTCGAGAATACTTTGGCTTCCACTAGGCCAAAGCGAGCATACAAGAAGGTACAGAAGCTGGGGGCTGATCAACCCCTGAAGCACTATGGGCAAGTTAATTTGGTTGAATACGCACTCTCGGTGGAGGAAGATGAGCCGGTCTCCTTCAAGGAAGCTATTCGGGACAAAGATAGTGAGAGTTGGTTGGCTGCGATGGAGGAGGAGATGGAATCTCTTCGGAAGAACCAAACATGGGAGGTGGTCCCATTGCCCGTAGGAAGAAAAGCTATTGGTTGTAAATGGGTGTATAAGAGAAAGGAAGATCCTTCAGAGCTCGGTGGTACAAGGTACAAGGCGAGGCTAGTGGCTAAAGGGTTTGCACAAAGAGAGGGTGTGGATTACAATGAGATCTTTTCTCCGGTGGTGAAACACACTTCTATTCGGGTGCTATTGAGTATTGTTGCTCATGGTGATCTTGAGCTGGAACAACTCGATGTTAAAACGGCCTTCTTGCACGGAGACTTGGATGAAAAGATCTACATGCATCAACCTGAGGGTTACAAGGTTGAGGATAAGGAGCATCATGTATGTCGCTTGAGGAAGTCACTCTACGGACTGAAGCAATCTCTTCGGCAGTGGTACAAGCGATTTGACTCCTTCATGCTGAAGCATGGATTTTCCCGAAGCGATTACAATTGTTGTGTGTACATTCAGAAGCTTCGTGGAAGTGATTATATCTATCTCCTTTTGTATGTGGATGACATGCTTATTGCTTCTAAGAACGGGGTGGAGATAGATAGGCTGAAATCTCAACTTGGTAAAGAGTTCGAGATGAAGGACATGGGCGCTGCTAGGAAAATACTGGGTATGGAGATTAGAAGAGAGCGGGCGAATCGGCGATTGTTCTTGAGTCAGAAGGGCTACATTGAGCGGGTGATCACAAGGTTCGGGATGCAAAGTGCAAAGTCGGTGGCGACTCCATTGGCTCCACACTTCAGGCTTTCAGGTAAACAATCTCCCACTACAGCGAAAGATAAGGCACACATGGATCGTGTCCCTTATGCTAGTGCAGTTAGCAACTTAATATACGCAATGGTGTATACACGCCCAGATATTTCACAAGCGGTTAGTGTGTTCAGCAGGTTCATGGCGAATCCGGGAAAGGCGCACTGGGAAGCTGTGAAATGGGTCCTGAGGTACTTGAAAGGTACAGTGGATACGGGTCTGTGTTTTGGTGGAGATACATGTCAGATTGACGGGTTTGTTGACTCATATTATGCGTGCGATCTAGATAGACGGCGATCTACTACTGGTTATGTATTCAAGATACATGGGGCTCCAGTTAGTTGGCGATCGATGTTACAGGCTACAGTGGCACTTTCTACTACAGAGGCCGAGTACATGGCCATGGCAGAGGGAGTGAAGGAAGCATTATGGTTGTGGGGTCTTCTAGACGATTTGGGGATTGAGCAGGAGAACGTGAACTTGTGGTGCGACAGTCAAAGTGCGATTCACTTGGCGAAAAATCAAGTTCATCATGCTCGTACCAAGCATATTGATGTCAGGTATCATTTTGTGTGGGATGTCATAGAGGAAGGTGATATTTCTCTCATGAAGGTACACACGAATGAAAATCCTGCAGACATGTTAACCAAGGTGGTCACAGGTAGCAAGTTTAAGCATTGCTTGGACTTGCTTCATATTAGCTCGTGTTGATTTGCCCAAGAGGGTATGGCCCTTCGGGGCGGTGATGGGGTGAGGTGGAGACTATGATGGAGAACAATAGTAAAACTACGGTTAGCTTGATCCCGGTGAAGGGTACGTAGGCAGTCGCGGTAAAGTGACGCAGCTGGTTTGGCCTGGTTTGGCCGATTTCAGATCTCTAGTGATGTTCGCGGTGTTCTTCTGGTGTTCGTCCAAAATTTGAGGTTTATCAAATGATGTACGAGGTGGAGAATTATGAGCGGTGCAGCAGTATTTTGGAAAGCGCGCGAAACATGCAGCTGTTCAGCGAGACACATCACGTGTCTTGGGAAGCACGTGAGGCAAGGTGCACTCTCGCACACCGAGAGCAGCAAGATCGGGTTAACTTTCTTTTGGGCCTAGAATTTTTCGGTTTATGTTCACTATAAATAGCGTGTCATCTCCTAGGGTTTTTTGTGTGTGGGAACAGCGACGTGCGGGAAAAGACTGCGGCAAAAGAAAAAAAAACGTTTTTTTCGGCTGCAGGGTAAAAACAGAGGCTGGTTTCTTGAGGAGTTTCAGGAGGCTAGAAGAGAGATCTTGAGAGGAGAGAAAAGAGAGATTCTACAAAAGAGAGGTTAATTTCTTTTGGGTAAAAATCAGATCTTTTTTTTCTTTGAGACAAGCTTGTGGATTGTACAAGTCGTCGGTATTCTCCTTATAGTGGAATCTCCTCTCATCCCCTCCCGTGGACGTAGGCAAGTTTGCCGAACCACGTAAATCTCGTGTATTTATTGTTTTTCTGGGTGTTGGCTATTGCTTGTAGGTTCCCTCAATATTCGGTCTTAGAGCTGATGAGAGGAAGAGTGTATATTTCACTTTGATGAAATATATCACTTTCGATTCTTGTTTCCTTTGAGAAATAAGAATTTCACTATCTATTCTCGTTTCCTTTGAGAAACAAGAATACAGAGGTTGACTTGTACTTTTGGGACAACAAAAGCCAGAGCTTTCTCTCAGGTGATATCGCTTCCGCGGCGGTGGGCGTGACTCTGCGCCCAACATACTTACTATAATTTATTGTTAAAATTTTAAATGGACTTTTTTCTTTCCAATTGGCTGATCCAAATTGGTACTAATTTCTCTAGTGTTTTTAGTGTTTTTAGATTGCTTGAGACTTGGGATGCAATTTTAAAAATTTATGGGAGGGCGGACATACAAATTGCTTGACTCTACGTGCAAATTTACAAATGTCTTGAGGTGCAATTGCACCCCTAGTTAGGCAGTACGTCTGCCCCTGACTAAATTTTAACATTTTGAGGGTCGAAATTGCTAATGAAAATTTTAGGAGCAATAAATTACTAATTCTTGTAATACAAAAATGTATTGCAAATAAACCTAGAACATGCCTTGCTATGGGACTAAGAAAGTGTCGGTGCTATAACCGCGTCAATCTTGCCTTGGGAGCACCACAAAATCTCCCTACACCAAAAAAACAAAAAACAAAAAACAAAAAAGACATTACTTTATGCTTTCAATCATAAAAGCCCAATAAAAAAACTAGAAACTCTAAAAGAGAATGATACAATTCTTCGACCTGTCGATGCTATGGTCGGGAGGTTGCCCGGTAAAGTATACTACAATATGTTTATTTAGGACGGGATCAACGCTAGCAACTACCACGCTTCGACACTTAATTGAAAAAGTTTATGTTAACTTCCATGCTAATTACTTAATTAATCTCCTAATCAATTAACAAGTAGGACTTGCGCTTGACCTGAACTACGCTGCTGATGGAGGACTAAAGGGACAAGGGAACAAGATTCTTTTCCTAACAAAGGTAGTTGTGTTCTTTCTTTCTTGGGTTCACTCTTGTCCTTTAGGACCCTAATCGCAATTAAGGGGGGTTTTTTTATTTAAATGAAGCTAATTTGTGTTTAGGTATAGCCCTCGCACGTGTTCTAGTGTTATTGAAACTTGAAAGGAAAATGGTTGTACTGCATTACGACGGGTGCACACTAATATTGTAGTTTACTTGTTTGAGATCCTAGTATATTGAAGTTCCGAGTTCACCAAATTTGAAGTTGTGTGCAACTTGCTCATTTAGCTAATATATGTGATCAAGTATTTTATGGTTTCCTCCTTTTGAGGAAAATTTAGGCTAAAAGTCACGACTATTGCGCGTACATGCTTTTTTCTCTCAAAAGCTGAAGGAACAAGGAAAAGTTGCAAGCCACAATTTCCCCATAGCACGATTTGCATGGTGTTAGGGTGAAATTTTTGCATTTAATAATTGTCAACTCTCCTAAAGATTATGGATAATTTTGCTCAACACTTAAATTTTTTTTTTTTGAAAGAATGGATGGATTACTGTTAATCATAACAGTAACCCAGTCAGCTAAATTAAAGAAACTTGGTTGTTACATAGAGATACACATCCCCAACCAAGAAGAATGTGAACTTGAGTTCAAACAGGAATTACGGACCAAAAGAAAATTCCTGCTCCACCACAGACTACCACCACTACAAAATAGTAAACCATTTTAACTACATACAGAGTTTTAAAACTCAGAAGACAAAACAAGTTTAAGATTCTGGAGAAAGAAATCATTCAAGTTGAATCACTGTGTTCGCAAGTCTTCCAGAATCATTTGCAGAATGTCCTTCAGCAGCTCTTTTCCTTCTCCTCTCCTGAAGCCTGGCAGTTCGAGCTGATAAAGGCTTAGAACCTAACCAAAATGATGAAAAAGTCAAAACTTTGCTCAAAATCTCCAGGGCTCTCTTCCTCTTGTTTGAAAAAATTCTATCATTGCGTTCCTGCCATATACACCATATAAGAGAGCAGATAATAACATCTCTTTCCACATTCCATTTAGCACCCTCATCCATATTTTAATTATTCCAAATATCTTTTAAGGAATTTAACCTAAATTCCTTATTAATTTTCAATTTATATTGAATAGATCTCCATGTAGAGTATACAAACTCACAATCCACAAATAGATGGAAATGACTTTCCTCTTCTTTAGAACATAAACAACACATCAAATCCAGATGAATACCTTTCTTTTCTAGCTTATCTTTTGTATTTAATCCTTGTCTTAAAGCCAACCAAACAAGAAATTTCACTTTTAAAGGAACAGGAAGCTTCCAAGGATTTGCACAATCAAATCTTAAACCCCCATCAATAAGAAAATGGTAGTAAGATTTAACTGTAAAATTGCCTTTAGCTTCCCAAATCCATTTCCTCCTGTCCTCCCTTTGTTCAAAGTTTAAATCACTGATACATTCAACAACTTGAGATATTGGAAAACAAAATTTCTAGCCAGTTGTCTTCTAAACTGTATGCTCCATGTCCATTCATTCTTCACTTTCTCACACTACTGATAGAAGCAAAAGGAAAAGAAGTTATATTAAAGAGGGGAGGATAAACCGAAGCAAGGGTAAAAGAACCTACACATATACACATAAAATAATTTCAAAAGAAGCGGGAGCGGTTTTCAGCGTATGTTAGTGGGCGAAAATTTCCCTGCTAACTTGCGCATCCGCTGTGATCTCAATGGCGAAGAAGAAGAAATTTAGCGGGAAAAAAGTTCTTAGCTCTGGATTACACTAGTGGAAAATCATGTATCGCTGACGGGCAATCCCGTCAGCGATGCCCCAATTCCCGTCAGCGATAAGTATCGCTGACGGCGTCCCGTCAAGGATACGCCGTCAGCGATAGTCCCGTCAGGGAAGGACTATCGCTGACGGGGGGCCGTCAGCGATAAGTATCGCTGACGGCGGGAGTGGTGACGGCAAAGCCCGTCAGCGATAAGTATCGCTAACGGGGATCCCCGTCAGCGATGTTTGTAATATCTCTGACGGGCTTCCCGTCAGCGATAAGTATCGCTGACGGGGAACTCGTGAACTATGTTATGTACATCGCTGACGGGCTTCCCATCAGCGATAGGTATCGCTGACGGGAAGCCCGTCAGCGATAAGTATCAGCAGCTAAAAAAAATTCTGGTGATATATACTCAGTTCCCTGTACATATATATATTCCCTGTACATACAAATCTCCAAACGACATTTCACACGCATTCCAAAACATCTCGCAATGAATACAATCCAAATTTCCCCAATTAAACCTCTCATCCAATCAATTTTCATAAACAATCGAAATATATACATTCACTTTTCACGATAAGTTCCAAATCCACAATAATAATTTTCACAACAAACAATACACACATATCATAAGTTCTAAATCCACAATATACAAACACGAGTATCATAATCTCAACTATAAAGATGTCCACAATATACAAACACGAGTATCATAATCTTAACTATAAAGATGTCCACAATATACAAACACGAGTTTACGATATAACTCACTAAGATAGGTCATCCGCCCTATCCATGTCATCGTCCGTGTTGCCACTGGCGGATCCATCCCTACGACTCGTGCTCCTAATAGTATCATCTCCAATCTAACAACAAAATAATTTAAATTTAGAATCACATAATATTATGTGTAATCATGTTTTACATATATAATAAGTATACCTGTCTGCTACTCTCTCCACTATCAGTAAATACCTTTTGAGTGGCCAAGAAGTTCATAATCTGGCTTTGCACCCGAGTAGGAACCCGCCTTCTACAAGATTTCATTATTTGCCTAGAAACCATCGCAAAAGTAGCAGTAGGCTGGATCACTCGCATAAGCTCCTCTTGAATATCCTCCCACATCTCCTCGGGAATCTGACCATCTAACATACTCATCACAGAGCAAACAAGCTGCATCGCTTGCTGAGTGCAATCCTCCTGCGGCATGTAAGAGGGCCCCGATGGTATAGTCGAGGGTGTGGAAATCGGCGGAGGCTGGAATTGTGTAGACACCCTCTGAGCTCCAACTCCCATCCACCTGGTCCTCCCTTTTTAGGAAGTCCACAAACTAGATGGCTCACATTATAATTCTGCTCTCTAGTCAGGGGCTCTTGGCTCTATGCAACAACCTGAGCATACGTGTTTACCAGAGCTTCCTAGAAGTCCAAAAAATAAATTTAAGAATACATTGCCACATGAATACATGATTTTAGAATGCACACACACTTACATACTTATACACATGTATATGTGTGTATATGTGTGTGTGTGTGTGATGTGTGCGTATGTATGCATATGTGTGTCAGTGTGTTTAATTCTTATAATAAACAGAGATTTCATATAGATGCATACATACACATCTACATGCATTCAAGAGTTGAAGCTATTATCTCTAATAAATAATTATATAGAACATATAATGATTACATGACTGCTACTTTTTTGGCCTATCATACAGTTTTAAGACTTTGCAAAAGGGACATGACTTTGCTCTTCAACTTGAGAAAATGCTTGACATTATCTAAACTTAGATTTATACAAATCAATATCTTATAGCAGTTTCTACTACATCCTCTAGTGCATAAATGAAATTAAACAGCTTTTTATATCCTAACAAGCAAGCCCCTCATACGAATGGGTCATAGTAACTCGGCTAATAAGATGACCAAAAGAAGAGTGCAAACAATAAATTCCCAACATGATAACAGGCTAATAAGAGCTAAGATAATTAGTTAACCTGCATTTTCTTGGCCAATTCTAGCTTTTGTTTCTTAGTCTCATCCTCATCGTACCCCTTCTTAAATTGAACCATCGTTCTCTTGTGCAGTTCTGGTAGTGGGATAAAGGGAGCGTTCTGAGATTTAAAAATATATTTATTAGTTTTATTTATCAAATATTCTAAGAAGCGGAGAGAATATACATAGAAGATTAAAAGACTTTATATCGTTGTCCTACAAAATTGATCCTCAATCTGGGCAAATGAAGTAGTCCCCGTATGATGATCGTAATCTTTTTTCCATCGATTAAGTTTATTTCTCCTACATTTTTCCTTCAACATGAACAAAGAGAATTTTAGTGCATGGTATAATATACAATGGAATATATCACTAGTTTCAGATAAATAACTTGATGATAATTAACTACTATACATATTTACCTGGTGCTCCTCTTGGCCCCACAATATTATAAGTGCAGCTAAGTGCTCAGGCTCAACCCTCTTATCTCGCTTGTATATCCTCTCCCAGTTGTGAGTGAAACAATCAAAACATTTCTTCTTTATCTCATGTCTCCACTCCCGAAGAGAATGCTTGAACTTTCCCTGGTATCCAAATAAAAATTCCCACCCTACGAGATTGTCTTCGATGTTGAAATATCTCTAAAAAATAAAATATAGTTAAACATGGACAATTGATAGAATTGAAAAATAATTGCGCTAAATATAAGAATTTACCCAACAATCTCGATATATACTCTCCAGGACATGAAATGGCTGCTCCCAAGCCTCGTAATAGGGATTCACATTATCACTCCTCTGTATCAAACATCCAAGGTATGAGCTGAAGTTATTAGCCCATTGTCCGGTTGGAATCCCATTATGTCCCCATCTCACAATTGCTCGGAAACCATCCGGTGGTAACTTTTTTTAAAGTCACTTCCTTGGCGTCCTTTCTTCTGGTAAAGTTTTTCACCTACAAAAAAGAAATAATAGATATATCAACACTTTTATTTAATCAACACTTTTATTTAAGCTCTTAGAATTTACTAAAAAAGGAAGAAGAAAAATTCTGGAATTGATTAAGTTTTTGATCAAACTCACCAAATCTTTGTCTGATTTCATTTTTTGCATCAGATAAAATCTAATCAATCTGTGGGGCCCATTCATCCAATCTTTTTTTCGCAAGCATGTATTTTTCAGTCTGCTTGAGTCTGTACCCCTCTGCACATGCTGGTAAGGGCCCGCGCTCAATCCCAGGAATGTATGCTCGAAGTATAACTGGAGGATCTGCATATAATGGTATGTGAGCCGGCTCTTCCTCACCCTCACCTATAAAAATAAAAGAAATAAATTATCATTGTGCATATATCATGAATAAAAATACGTAAGTTAAACCAAGTTATACCTGACATCTCTCCTGAACTCGGAGGCTCTTCCTCAGTGGATTGGTCTTGGCTGGGGTTAGCTTTGAATAACCTCCTGTTAATTTTTTTAGACATCTGCAAGTTGAATAAACATACAAATTAATATAATATAGATGCAATTTGGCTTGGCGAAAATAAAAACAATATGTATTATTGCGTTATTAAATTTTTCATTTCACATCAAGTTTGTAGGCATCTGCAAGCTGAATATACAAAATAAGATATTACATATTTATATCGTCCAAAAGGTAATTGAGATACATTGTAGTGATATTAAAGTTTTTATTATACAATTTGCAAACTAAAAAAAGTTACATGAAGACCCGATTACAAATAATAGCTGTTTAGCTCCTATTAATGTCTGTGATAATATTTGGAATGTCTGTCCGAGTTGTTGGAGCATCCGTTTCAAACACTACGTTTTGAGGGTACGAGAATTTATCGATCGCTGCATTTGGCTCATTGAAGTTGTTTATATAGCTCTCGTCATCATCTTCATTAGTAGAAGGTTGAATATAAGCCCTAGAATCCTTGTACAGGACAACCCACTCGTCTTTAACTACAGGATCTTTCACATAGAAACATTGTCCCACCTGAGATGCAAACATGAATTTTTCATCACTATCAATTTCTTTATGGAGATTGACAATTGTAAATCCAAAGGGATCCTTTTGAGTCTTTGTAAAACACCAACGAATCATGAACATCATGTATTTATGTTCATTTGGACCACCATAGCCGTAGAATATCTCCACCACATCTTCCAACCTTCCATAATATGTCATATTATTTTCAACTGGATTTTGATCTCTTCTGTTTGAGAAACATTCCCGTGAGAAGGTAGCCATGACACCACTATTCTGGGTGACCTTCGTATCATCAACCTCCATTGTATGAAATTTATAACCGTTAACACGATACCCACCATATTGACATATAGCATAGTAAGGCCACTTCGCGTGAACCTTCACTTCTTCTGATATTTGATTATTAAGGACAAGTTGTTCCTGGATATAAATATAAAAAATAAGAAAACTATTAAATCAATAATTTTAGTTTTTTTTATCAAAAAACATACAAATATTGCTAAATTTAATAATACTTACTTCATTCTTCAACCAAGCAGGGAATTCCTTCATATGCCTTTCTCTAATGTCATGTACAGCTGTACTACCGGTAACTTCACTCTTAAGTTTTTCCTGATGTTGTCTATTAATGCAATAAATTTATTTATTATTGTCAAAATAAATATTAAAGATTAAATGGTATTCAAAACTCTTTTTAGATATTTTACCTCCGGTACTCCGAGAAGATTTCAAGATTATTTACTACGTATGCATTCGCTTGATCTAGCAATATGTTAGAATAATTTTTGTTCAACCCGCGAGGATAGAGAACTGTGTTATCCTTATTATCAACAGGTGCTTGAATTTCAGTTTGTTCCCCTCTCATATAACGAGAGGCAAATAAGAGACACTCGGTTCTCACGTAACTTTCAGCTATTAAACCTTCTGGTCGAGCTCTATTACGCAATTGGCGCTTCATTGTTCCCAAATATCTAAAAATGATAATTAATCAGATATTTATGTAAAGATATTGACATTTAATAGATATAAATATTGATAGGTAACGATTAAAAGTATCTAAATACTAACCTCTCTATTGGATACATCCAACGATATTGGATTGGTCCTGCTATTGCAGCCTCCTCCGCGAGATGTTGTGTAAGATGAACCATTATTGTGAAAAAAGATGGAGGAAAGAGCATCTCCATTTCACACATTGTTTCTGAAATAATTTCTCCAAGTTTCTCAAAGTCACGGTCGTCTATAACTTTAGAACAAAGCTTTCTGAAAAATCCACAAAAATCAATAATAACCTTCACTGTTTTTTTATCCTGCATAGTACTGCGTAGTGCCATGGGTAGCAGTTGATGAAGAAGCACGTGATAATCATGAGTTTTAAGTCCTAATATTTTCCTTTCTTGCACCTGGACATTGTTCGATATGTTTGCGGAGTAACCCTCTGGTAACTTTATTGATTTGAGGACTTGACAAAATATTTGCATCTCAACTTTCGACATCGTAATACGAGACACAGGCAATTCTAATCTGTCATTTTCGATAATTTTTTGCTGCAGTTCCTCTCTAATGTTCAAAGCAGTAAGATCTTGACGAGCTCGTAGATCATCCTTTGATTTATTAGCATCTTGCAATAGTGTGGACAAAAGATTATCACAAATATTTTTTTCAATGTGCATAACGTCCAAGTTATGACGTATTCTTAACTCTTTCCAATAGGGGAGTTGAAAAAAATACTGAATTTTGTCCAACCTGAGGGCAATTTTACGACTTCAGCCCCATCACTCACCGTTTGTGCTTGTCTTTTTCGTTTTTGTATCCTTTTGTTAATGCGCAAGTTCCTTACTCCAAGTAAATCTTCTTTCGAATAGCGCTTCTTTCCAAACCTGACAGCAGGGAACCTCTCAAATAAATGTACAATCTGATCTCCACCTAATGGACGCGGAGCATCTCTTTTCTCAACAGTACCATAAAAAAACTTGCTCCATTTTTTTGTTCTATACCTGTGCTTTATGTTCAACCACCTTCTATTAAACCAATAACAAAACTTTCTACTGTGCTGCAGATAAAGACCTTTGAATTCTGGACCACACACTGGACATGCATATGTTCCCTTTATAGACCAACCTGAAAGATTCGCATAGGCTGGAAAATCATTAATTGTCCATAGTAAAATAGCACGTAGTCTGAAAGACTGCTTTGCATGAGTATCATATGTCATAACCCCTTCAGTCCAGAGTTGTTTTAACTCATCAATTAGCGGTACTAAAAACACATCTATGTCATTGCCTGGTGCATGCTTGCCCGGTATCAATAATGAAAGTATCATATACGGTTGTTTCATGCAAAGCCAAGGCGGTAAGTTGTAAGGTGTTAATACAACAGGCCATGTAGACCAACCAGAACTCATTATCCCAAATGGATTGAATCCATCGCTAGACAAACCTAGTCTAACATTCCTGCACTCATTCGCAAACGAAGGAAAAGTTCTATCCACATGCTTCCATGCCTCTGCATCGGCCGAATGTCTGATTTTACCATCATCAATACGTTCCTCCATGTGCCACCTCATTTGCTTAGCAGTGTCTTTATTCATATACAACCGTTTTAGCCTTGGTATTAAGGGAAAATGACGCAGGACCTTTGCTGGAATCTTCTTTTGCTTAAACATAGACCTTGATGTCCCATGTGTTGAATAATTTTTGCGTTGTACCCACCATGATACTCCACAAATTGGACACTCCTGAAGATCTTTTTTATCTTTATAGTAGAGGATGCAATCATTAGGGCATGCGTCGATTTTATTGTAATCAAGTCCTATAACGGAAACAATCTTCTTTGCGTTATCATAATTTTCTGGTATGCTCTCTTTTCCATTTGGAATGACTTTTCTCAGCAACACAAGCAACATATTAAAATATTTATCTACCATTCCACTAAGAGACTTTATACGCAAAAGACGCAGCATAAATGATAA
Source organism: Asparagus kiusianus (assembly GCA_022839385.1). Lineage (NCBI taxonomy): Eukaryota > Viridiplantae > Streptophyta > Magnoliopsida > Asparagales > Asparagaceae > Asparagus > Asparagus kiusianus. Next base: position 104,953 of record BQKN01063740.1, on the reverse strand, counting down.
CTTGGTGAACTCGGTGCAACCCTCGTACAGATCATTTTTATTGTCGTCTATTAATTTCATTATCTGCGCCAGCTCCTCATGATCAGTCACGCCTCCAGCATTTCCTGACTCGTTAGCATCCTCGGTATAATCAGATTGATCTATATTAGGAACTGTTAACATATCCACGAGCATCATATGTGTATCATCTATTCTCGTATCATCTATTCTCGAAGCGGAAGTATCGATATCCGCCATCAGTTCCATTTCTTCAAGACATCCTTCCCCATGAAACATCCAATATTTGTACTCCTCATGGAATCTTGATGTTAAGTGTTTCTGTAAATCACTTTTATCCACCAACACCCTATTTTTACACCAACAGCAGGGACAATACACGACATCACTATTTAACTTCCGTGGGTCTGCCAAGGCGTACTGTATGAATTGATTTATTCTATCTTTATATCGACTATTCCTCCATCTATCAATATGAGGAATATCGATCCATGATTTGTTGGGAACTATCCTCATAGATCTGTATGATATTAAGCATAATTAGGTAATGTTAATTTTTATTAGTAACGCATCAAATTAAAGGTTGCATGATATTAACTTTCTTCACGACATCAGGAAAATTTTAATTATAATAATCTCGGAGGAAAAATTATCAGAACATAAATTATGTGGGAGTAAAATCTAACGCTCATATTTGAAATAAGACAATTTAACGGCTGTCATAGGAAATGGACCTATCCCATTAGGAATATAGTAGTGTCTACAACTACCTTTATATACTTTAAGCGTATTTATTTCTTGAAAATTTCGGCAGCACCTACCCGCAGTTCTCCGAGTACACTGTGCGGATGTTATAATGCGTATCAATCATCGATAATAGATCGATTATAGATCGATACGCAAAACAACATACGCTTATTGTACACGGAGAACAATGCGGTACGTGTTACCGAAATTTTTAAGGAATAAATGCATAAAGTATACAAAGATAGATGATACACTACTGTATTCCTAACCTGTACGAGAAGGGGACTCCTCCCCGGACAGATCTAATAATTATTGCATGTATATCATGCTCCTAACATAAATCACGTTATTCTCTTTAGTTGTAAAAAGTATTTTCACATCCTAAAATAGAATTGCGTGAGTTTATATCAGAAGAGATTCACATCCAACATTATTAGACGGGAAACTAGGGGTAACGACTTTCGATTCATAAATCATGATATATAACACAATAAAAATTGTAATTACCCACAAGAGAATAAATTAACCAAAAAAGAATAAAGACCTAGAGAGTAAATTAGCAGCTGGTCAACTGTATCATATGAGGTTGGTTATCTGATAATTGTTCAAACTTTTCTCTCAGAATAGCGCTATCTCTGAACCAATTTAGAGATGAACTTCAGACAAAAATTATTTCACTAGTGATTGCACTTTAGACTAAAAACTGTCATGCTATATAACCACTTTATTACATCATATGCTTAATTTTGTTTAAGTCTGTATGTTAAACTTTACAAATAAAATGAGATTCAACTAGATTACAGCTATTTGTAAATATCAGCCAGCTTGCCCGTTTTAGAACTAATTATGTATAATTTCTATACACCAAAATACGACAGCGACCAAAAATTACCGCTTGGATCTCCTGCAATGCAATCCAACAAAACGTAAGACTCACTTAGACCTCCTGCACTGCAATCCAAGAAATCAAATCTCAAATTAGTAAAAACAACAAAACCTAAAATTAGAAAAAAAATTAAAAAAATCAAAGGAATCATACGCTGACGGGTGAGGAGATGAGAGAGCTCAGGCGACCCCACTGTTCGAGTCGGCGCGGGGGTGGTGCGGCGGTGAAGTCTAAGGTCGACGGTGAGCTCGATCGGGGCCACGGGCGGTGGAGCCAAAGAGGAGGAAGGGGAAGGTGATTACTGGTGAAATTAGAGAAGGCTTTTGATCAAAAACAAAACACCAAGCAAATTCCAAGAATTATCCCTTAATCCAGTAATTATTAAAAAAAATCATATACGGTTGATTGTACAGTAAACGAAAGTGAAATTAGAGAAGAGCAGGGGAGGGGGGATTACTGGTGGGCAATCGCAGCCGTCGCCGATGACGGGAACAAACGCCGTCGCCGTCGATGCAGACGAAGAAAAACCCTAACCTACGGTGGGCGGTGGAGCCGAAGAGGAGGAAGGGGAAGGTGATGACGCGGGCTAGGTCGGCCGCGAGATTGAGGTGTTCGCCGGCGGCGAGCGGCTGAGCTGAGAGAGTGGAAGTCGACGGCGCGCGGCGGCGAGGAAATTAGGGTTTCTGTGGAAAAAAAATTTCGTCAGCGAGGGCGTTATGTAGCAAACATCGCTGACGGGAAACCCGTCAGCGATGTTTGCAGCCCGTCAACGATGTTCTCATCACTGACGGGAATGAAAAAATGCTGACGGGAACATCGCCGACGGGAGTTCCCGTCAGCGATATAGACAACGCTGATAGGAATTTCCCGTCAGCGATGTTCCCGTCAAGGAAACCCCAATTTCCACTAGTGTTAGGAGCCTCGATTTCATCTCAGATCAACATTGAGGATAATTCTGTTGATAGTGGGGATGAAGTTGATTCTCTCATGGGATCTATGGGACCTAAGGGAGCAACAAAGTCCAAATTAATTTCAGAGATTCTGGAATCATCTTGTTCTGTGTTTGATTCAAATCTTGATCAAAGGACGTCTTCTTTGGCGAGAACTCAAGATCGAGCTCTTTTGATGGCGGGAATCCAAAATCGACAGCTATACAAGCCGCCGGTGGCGGGAAGTTCAGATAGCCACCTCTGTAAGTCTTCTTCTTCTTGTAATAGCAAAAATCTCTCTGCTAGGGTTTCTTGGGCTGAGGAAATTGAATCGGAGCTATCTTTGTCTAGATCTAAGCCTATTTCCAATCCTGTGCTTCTGGTTTCAAATACTAAGATTGATGATGCTTTGAATCTAAATACTAATGTTGTTGATAGTTCTTTGTTTCTGAAAGAGGTCAATAATATTAGTCTAGATGAAAATCTTGATCCTCCTCTTGAGACCTCTAAAAATCCTACAAAAAGCTGGAGCAGTTTGTTCTCAGATAACAGAAGACCTGGTAAAGGCATGGTCTTGAATTACTTGCCTTCAGACACAAATGATTCAGTAATTTTTAATGAAGAAGAATGGAATGATGGTGCCTCAATGTGGTCTTCCTCTATAATTAGGCAAGTTCTTGGTTTAAGTGTTAGCTTCAAGGCAATGCAGAGCTATGTGCACAAAGTTTGGTCCCATGTTCCTGAAATTTGTCTTCTAAGGGCTGGCTTGTTCCTGTTTAAATTCAATGATAAAGAAGCTATGAATGAAGTTTTAAGTAATGGCCCTTGGTTCTTTGGCTCAAGACCAATGCTCTTAAAACCTTGGACTATTGATATGGAAACTAATAAATCTGATGAGTGTTTGTATCCTTTGTGGATTCAATTGCCAGCTTTGAGATTGAATTTATGGAATTCCAAGAGTTTAAGCAAAATTGCCAGTATTATAGGTAAGCCAATTGCAACTGATATGTTGACAGCTAATAAGCTAAGACTATCATATGCTAGGGTATTGGTGGAGGTTAAAATGCCATCTCATCTACCTGATCACATTACTATCCAAGGACCAAATGGTAAATCTTATAACCAGAAGGTGCTCTATGAGTTTAAGCCCAGGTGGTGTGATATTTGCAAATTTGTAGGTCATGATACAAATTTCTGTAAGAAAAAGAAAAACATCCAGAAATGGGTTCCTAAGGGTTCCTACCCAGCAGCTCCTACTCAAGTTGTCAATCAAGAAGCCATCAAAGTGAATAACAAGGGTAAATTTGAAGTTCATGAGGTTATACAGGATAGCAATCTCCAGTCTCCTGTGCATGCTGTGCATGTTTCAGGAAATGTACATAATGAAAGATCTAGGCTGCATATAAATATTGGAAAATCTATTGAAGGGATTGATAAAGGTAAATCTGTTGCACAAGAATATTTGCAGTTTGACAAAAACTACCAGGTACCAGCACATGAGATACATGATTTTGGAGACACTACTGAAATGTTACATATTCAGGGGAATTCAAATGAAATACAATATGCAGATACTCCAAGGCTGAACATATCCTCAGTACCTGCACATTTGGTAAATATCCTGGGGGAGACTACTAAGGCCAGATCTGTGCATGTTGTGCACAGACAATTCACTGAGTCTGGGTGTCCAAATGAAAATATCACCTGGATACCTGTTAAAGGTTATAAAACTAATATGCATTGCAACTATAATGATGTTCTCAGTGCATCAAGCAAAAAGATTTCAGGCAACTCCTTCTTGCCATTGGAGAGTTTAGTGTCTGACCCCTCTACTGTTGATAGAGGGTCTTCTATGAAATGAATCTATCCTTCTGGAATGTGAGAGGGTTAAATAAACCCTCAAAACAAATGTTGATCAAGCAACATATACAGTTCTACCACCTCTCCTTTATTTCTCTCCTGGAAACTAAAATCAAGGAAGCAAATATGCTGAATACAACAAGTAGAATTGCTAAGGACTGGAGCTGGCTGTCTAATGTTAGTAGTTCTGAGAAGGCCAGGATTATTATTCTATGGGATCCCAATATTTTCGATATACAACAAATAAATCTCTCTAGCCAGTAGATTTCATGCAAGGTAAACTCTACTGATGGAAGGTTCTCATGTGTGATATCATCAGTGTATGGCTATAATAATATGCAAGCAAGGAAGGAGTTATGGTCTGAATTATCTCAAATTCACAATTCAATTGGTAGCATACCTTGGCTTGTATGTGGAGACTTTAACACAGTTCTTTGTAATGAAGAAAAACTGGGAGCTCTGTTTTAACTGATGCTGATACAAATGACTTTAGTTCTTTTATTGAGAATTGTCAGCTTTCCCACCTGAAAACCATAGGATGTTTCTTCACTTGGAACAACAAACAAGACAAGGATACAAGAGTTTGGAGCCATCTGGATAGAGCTTTAGTAAATGAAGACTGGATTCATCAACTAAACGCTAGTCATGTGGAGTTCATGTTACCCAATTTCTCAGATCACTCCCCAGCTGTTGTCTCAGTTTATGAAAACTGCTCTCAAGGTAAAAAGCCCTTTAGATTTTTTAAAATGTGGACAGAGCACTCTGATTTTCTACCCACTATTTTTGCCATATGGAATACTCATGTTCGTGGCTTTCATATGTATTCTGTATGCACAAAACTTAAAAAGCTAAAAGAAGCTTTGCAGTCTTTGAATAAAAGACATTTTGGGAATATAAGTGAGCAGGTTATAAGAGCTAAGGCTGAGTTAGATGAAATTCAAAAGAATCTACAGGCTGATCCTCTTAACTCAAATTTCATAAATCAAGAAAGGAGGTCTATTCTTCTATACAATAAGCTCTTAGATCATGAGCTATCTTTCTATCAGCAAAAAGCAAAAATTGCATGGTCTATCCAGGGGGACAGGAATTCTAAGCTCTTTCATTCAGCCATTAAAGCTAATAGGCATAATAATAGAATTCTGATTCTCTATAATAATCAGGGTTCTAGACTTACTGATGGCGATGAAATAGCAAAGGAGTTTATCTCTTTTTATAAGAGCTTGATGGGAACTGCTGTGCAAACTACTGAACCTGATGATAAAGTTATACAGCAAGGCACATGTCTGAATGGTTGCCAGGCAAGTGAGCTATCTAAGGCAGTCACCAAAGATGAAATTAAAAGAGCAATATTCTCAATGGCAGACAATAAAGCCCCAGGGCCTGATGGATATAGTGCATCTTTTTATATATCTGCATGGCCCATTATTGGTGATGAGATCTCATTAGCAGTTAATGAGTTCTTTAAATCTAGAAAACTTCTGGGAGCTGTAAATTCCACTTCGATCACCCTTGTCCCAAAGATAAAATGTCCAAAAACTCCTGCTGACTACAGACCTATTTCTTGCTGCAACTGCCTTATTTTCAACGAAAGTCGTTTCCATTACAGATTCTATTAAACTTCGATCGTTTACAGAAGGTTACAATGAAACATAAACAAAAATTACAACTTTCGAGAAAATAACACAGAAATCGTTTATCGAGTTCTGTTTTGTGAGACTTTGCCTGTGCCGGGAGTGCTTTGGCTCGTGGACCACCGATTCGTAGATCGTGAGGTTATTTAGAGATCATTTCTTCGTTTATCGAAGTAGGGATTTGAAGCGAATATCTTATCAATGTAAGATGTTCACTCTTCCAAAGATCAAGTCGAAGCTTAGATCTCTAGGAATCATCAAACACTGTTTATGAAGGGTAAAAATTCTCTCTTTCTTTCTCAAAATCTTCAAAAGCTCAAGCCTTTTCTGCTCCAATCTGCTCTCCCTCCCCTCCATCTCTGCCAATGATGGCCCTGGGGGGTATTTATAGCCTTCTTGGATGATAACTGAAGAAAATAACTGATCAGCAACTATTCCTTTGGGCGCGGCAGCCGGAGGTGACGCGGCTGAAGAAGTTCACCTTTTTGGGCGCGGCAGTCGGGGAGTGACGCGGCTAAAGGAGCGATTACCACCTTCAGTTTTGTCACCGTCATCCCACGACTTTAAACTCCTTAAATGTCATGATTTTCGTGGGTAGTGGGCATGATTTTCGCTTGTAACTGCTTCCCCCACATTCATAAGTGACCCCCAGCAGTTAATAAGCTATGTGGACCACACAAAACTCAAGAAAACTGTCAAAAATGACGTGTTCAGCTTCTCAATGGCCGCGACAGTAGATGGTGCCGCGCATTGCCGCGGCAGTTACCACTGCCGCGCATCTCTCGGGTAATTTGGCTCTAACTTCCTCGTCCAATATCGGAATGAGGTGATCCAAGATGCATTGGAAAGCTGACGAAGAGATCTACAACTTTTGTCTTTTGAGATTCTTTATATTTGGATTATATCATGGCTTAAATGTGTGATACATTGCCACGGCAGTCTCCGCTGTCGCGCACCTCCGAGACCGTTCGCGCTGTCTCAGGTATTTTGACTCTAACTTCCTCGTCCGATGTCGGAATGAGGTGATCCAAGATGCGTTGGAAAGCTAACGAAGAGATCTGAAACTCCCCATTGGCGTGTCACTATGTTTTCTTGTGCATCATCTTGTACTGCCGCGTTATTACCGCGGCAGTCGACGCTGACGCGCACCTCCGAGGCAGTTTGCGCTGTCTCGGGTATTTTGGCTCTAACTCTCTCGTCCGATCTCGGAATGAGGTGATCCAAGATACGTTGGAAAGCTATCAAAGAGCTCTACAACTTCCCATAGGCGCATCACTCTGTTTGTTTGCACAACACCTTTCACTGCCGTGACTATGCGTGTTAGTGTTCCTTGTCGCGGATGTTCATATTGTTCTTCTATGTTGTTTCACATGTTCATTTGCATCTTTTGGCTTTGAATGATCTCCTCTGACTTAGATAGGGATATTCATATCTATAGGTATTTTTAGACGCCTACAGATATCCCCTTCAAAGTATCTCAGACTCATTCTTTTATAGAGGAGTCTGGGATACTTTGGATAAGATAGGTTTTACTTGCAATCTCTTCAGTGCTTAGTTGAGGAGATCTTGTAGAAGGACCTGCGAACAGCTTCAACTCTTGACTTCTTCATCTTTTAGTCTATTCAGTATTTTGTAGAATAGCTAAAATTCTTCCGGTGCTACATTTATCGCTTGACCGTTGTCGAAATCTTGAACTGAAACTGATGTTTTGATTTGTGAATTAGCTCTTGTCGTTGAACTGATGTTGAACTGATTGTCTTCATTAGGAATTCGTATCTGGATCACGATTGAATCCCCTGAGACCATCCATTGGACTTTCTTTTTTTTTAGCCTTATTTTAGAAAAAAATCATTGACGCGTTGACAGGCGTTAACACAGTTTATCCTCGTGCGTTTACTAAAGTCTGCACAGTTTAAGCTCTTAAGGCGTTGGAGCATAGCGGTCCCAAATGTCAGAGCTGCAGGACCAACTATTAAAGCTGATTCATCTGTATGTACAAATCTTATTCTGAAGTTATTGGATCCTCAAGCCATGAGACCAACTAATGGAGCTGGTGCATCGATGACTCTCATATTTATAGAATTTTTGGTAAATTCTCAGCCATCAACGGTTTGGTTAGCCTTTACCGACTACCGTTTGAGTCGGGCTAGCATGCAGATTGTTTAAGTCCATTCTACATGTAACGTTGTGCTAAAAGAATAAACTCTCTTAGACTTGGTGCTATGATGTTGAATACATAGGCTTTGTCGTTTATACGGGAACGTACCACCCAGCGAAGATGGAGAGGAAGAATTTTATATTCTATCTTCTTGTCTCTTTTTGTTGGTAGAGATTAACCCGAAATTGGAGAGGAAGTCTCTTTTTTGTTGGTAGAGATTAACCCGATCCTGGAGAGGAAGAATTTTATATTCTATCTCCTGGTCTCTTGTTTGTTGGCAGAGATCAACCCAATGATGGAGAGGAAGAATTTTATATTCTATCTCCTGGTCTCTTGTTTGTTGGTAGAGATGAACCCAAAATTGGAGAGGAAGAATTTTATATTCTATCTCCTAGTACAAAGGAAACTCGAAGTGGGATCCCCACTTAGAGAATCTAGATTGGTTTGAATAATCCTAACTGTCATAAGGTTTGATTATTCAACTCAAAAGTGGGCCTTTCGTTCGCAATGTAAATCGAAAGGAGATTTTGGTTGTGGTCCTAACTGTAGTAAGGTTTGACCAAGTGGAAGTTTTGAGACGATCCTAACTGTTTAAAGGTTTGACCGCTCGATTTGTGGACCTCTCGTTCATTGAAGGAATCAAGAGGGGGTTTTAGCTTTGGTCCTAACTGTTTAAAGGTTTGACCAAATGAGAATTTGATACGATCCTAACTGTTTAAAGGTTTGATCGCTCAATTTGTGGACCTCTCGTTCATTGAAGGAATCGAGAGGGGTTTTTGGCTTTGGTCCTAACTATTTAAAGGTTTGACCATGTAAGAGTTTGATACGATCCTAACTGTTTAAAGGTTTGATCGCTCAATTTGTGGACCTCTCGTTCATTGAAGGAATCGAGAGGCGATTTTGGCTTTGGTCCTAACTGTTTAAAGGTTTGACCATGTGAGAGTTTGATACGATCCTAACTGTTTAAAGGTTTGATCATTCAATTTGTGGATCTCTCGTTCATTAAAGGAATCGAGAGGGGGTTTTGGCTTTGGTCCTAACTGTCTAAAGGTTTGACCAAATGAGAACTTGAGACGATCCTAACTGTTTAAAGGTTTGATCGTTCAATTTGTAGACCTCTCGTTCATGGAAGGAATCGAGAGATGATTTTGGCTTTGGTCTTAACTGTTTAAAGGTTTGACCAAATGGGAGTTTGAGATGATCCTAACTGTTTAAAGGTTTGATCGTTCAATTTGAGTGGACCTCTCGTTCATAGAAGGAATCGAGAGATGATTTTGGCTTTGGTCCTAACTGTTTAAAGGTTTGACCAAATGGAAGTTTGAGTAAGGTACAAATAACAATGAGAATGTTACCTTGTACAAATCATTCGGTGGTGGTTTTCGATGTCAAATGGCTAGGATTTGACTCGAAGGGGTTTGATAATCGCTATGGATCAGCAAATTAAAATTTTGGATGTCGTGTCAGGACTTCAACAGTAGGAGTGTTAAAGTCTTAGGCACAGTGAGAGTTTCTAATCATCTTGAAAATGATTAAAAAAGACATATTGGGAGGTTCTTAATCATGATTAAGAATAAATTATTTTGATGATTGGTTTTCGTTTTGAATAACCAATCTGTTTTGGGTTATCCTTAAAAATACCATGTGTTATTCTTTAGGAACTTCCCATTAGGATGATTTAAGGTATTCCACCCCCAGCTCTTTGGCGAATCTAAATCCAATTATATTCAGCCATATTGTTGGGTTATCCTTAAGAATATTAAGAGTAATATTCTCCAGGAACTTCCCGTTATTAAAAATAAAGGAAGTGGTTTAACCTCGTATACCCGTTGGAGGAAAAAGAGAAACAGTTTATACTCTTATACTCGTTGGAGTTACATGGAGAAGCAGTTTATACTCGTATACTCTTCGGAGTAGATGTCGTCTTTATTTGGCTTGTTTCGCCGTTATGACGCCGAAGTCAATTAGACCTTGGATTTTATTTTTTAGTCCAAAGCAAATCTTGGTGGGATGAAGAACCCTTCTGTGGTATGCACAGTAGTTTGGATCCGTAGTCCTTTTAGCGCCCTCCTGATCTTTAATAGGTGGCAGCTCGATTTTGTCATTGGCGATGAGGTATTTTAAAATGGCTGGAGCTTCATCATCTTCAAAAGAATACTCCTTTTGGAACTTCGGATCGAGAGTTGCATTCGCAGCGGTTGTAGATATCGCCGGTTGATTTCTCTCAACTTTCTTTCTTTTAAGAAAGAGTTCAGCTTGTTCGCCACGTATTTTTAAATCTTTCCAAGTTTTGGATGGTACGACCCCTAAGGCTTCCAGGACATCGATAGAGAGATTATTGTGGCATGTTTGCAGGATGAACTTCTCTGTAACAGGATCTCTGCAATTCATTGCCTTGTTGCGGAAGCGCTTGATAAAATTATCAACCGGCTCTCCGTCTTTTTGTTTCTCATCCAGAAGGGTTTCGATTGACACTTCGGTGTCATCATCGAAGAAATTGCTGAGGAACAAACTTTCTATGTCATCCCAGCAATTGATGCTCCCTGGCTTGAGACGTCGATACCAATCAAAGCCGGGACAACGAAGGGTGCCAACGAATGACCGGATCATTAAAGCCTCGTTTCCAGATATTATGCCCAAATGAGACTTGAAATAAATCAAGTGCTGAGTAGGCGAGCTCTTTCCTTCGAACGGTGTGAAGTCAATCAGATTGAACTTTGCCAGGTATGGAATTGAATCCCATTCTTTTGGATAGGGACATGGAATACCCGTCTTTTTCACTTCTTGAGCCGTCATCAAAGCGTTGACTTTGTTTTCAAGCTCTTTCATTTTCTTGTCATCATCTATGTCTTCATTCGAAAGACGTTGAGGAGAATGCGTTGGACCACCCCCTATAAGAGGTGTTATTGAACCACCCCCAATATCATTGTTGGGAGGATCCATTAAACCACCCCCAGCGTTATTGCTATTAGGAGGTGTATCAGTCATAATAACTTCATCCACTTCTGGATCGCTGTCATCTATAACATTCTGAGTGTGGCGGCTAGATTCAGCTCGCTGACTGGACACAGGATGTTGAGGTCGTTGAGCTAGCAATTCTCTTATTTGTTGGATAGCCAACTCCATCTCCATTTTCATTTCAGCTCTAATTTCTTCACGTTGCTTGGCTAGAGCTTCTTGAAGAATTTGAGCAAATTGATCAGGAGTGATTGTGAACACTTCTCTGGCTTGCCCCGTGCTAGATATTGTATCATCTGAAGCAATCGCAGAACAAGTGTCTGAAAGTTCATCCTCTGAGGATATTCCTTCATGCATTCTCTTGTAATCCCTGCGTCTGATGGCTCCTAATTGGAGTCGAGACATCCGTTGAGCAATTCTTGGATTGACTTTTCCTCTCGGGGAAAAGTCGGGATTTGAGTCACTTGAATGCCGCTTAGGCTTTCTTTTATCAACCATGTTGATGGTGACTTTAGGGGATTCGTCATCTTGGACAGCTGATCTTCTCTTGCGGAAATGTCTCGGCTTAGGCTTCGACATTTCGGTGAAAAGCCTCTGGAACACTGAGACTCTTTGCAGGATGTTTTCTCGTTTGGAGTAGTCACATTCTGACAGTACTGTTCTAATGTGTCGCATACAGAAACAATGAGAGCTCATTTCTCGGACAATCCTCTTTCGAGTTTTGTTCACACCCCCTGCTTGATAGTACTACTCATCAGTATAATTACCAGAGAATCCTATCGTCTGTTGGTATGACCACCCAGGTATAACAATGTCTTTTGACGAACATGTCTTCTTCTGAGGATGTAAAGCCTTGTTGGCGTTCTCAGGACAACTTGTTGTCGCATTTGAACGATCCAAGGTCATGTCATGAGTCGCATGTTTAGAACCACCCCCTTGCGAGTGTAGAGTCTTAACGGGCTCCGGAGTTTCATTACGAACTCCCAAATGGGTGGAAATTAGGGTTTTCCCATCCTGGAGTTGTTTTGACTTGATAGGAGGATACTTACGACCCTCAGTGTAAGAATCTATTTGGGGTTCATTCACCGGACCCAAGCGTTCTTTGACCGGAGCTTTGCCTCGATCTTTAGGTAAAGGATCGAGGCCATCCGCCATTATAATTTTAGATTTCGACAGGTCAGGACTGACTCAGGGTTTCACTGGTGACACAGCGGATGCTAACACAGTAGACGGACCCGGAACGACCGTTGATGGAGTCGAAGGAGTGCTCTTGTGAAACTTCTTTTGGCCGCGGTAGTGATTGGTGTCGCGGTCGAACAGTGTGCCGCGGTAGCGGAGACTGCCGCGGTTGAAGGAGCTGCCGCGACAGTATGAGCTGTCGCGGTTGAAGGAAGCGCCGCGGCAGTGAAGACTGCTGCGGTCAAAGGTTGTGTTCTGCAGACCCAATTTTCGTACGAGTTTGGATTTGGGGATCCATACTTTGTGATTCTTTGGTGCTTCCTTAGACACTGTTTTCTTCTTTCCTTCTCGTCTTTGTTGTAAAAGAGCACGAGCACGAGCGGTGTTTGCCATACGCTTTTGTATGCGTTCTTTGAGGGTCGAACGGGCCCTTTTGACAAGAGTTCATTCCTCCGACGTAAATTTTGCTGAGATGTGAGTGATTTAACGTTGAGACGACTGAACCACTTGATATTTCCTCGATTGTAAGTCCGCATAGTAACGAACTCCATCGGTTTGTTCCAAGGCCTTAGCCAATTGACAAGCGCGGCGTTGGCGTCGCCTCTGACGAGCCCTCTTCATCAGAGTTGGCGAACTTCGATCGAACGACTCCTTAATTGGGGAGGAATCATCATGAGCAGAGCTTTCGGCTTTGGGGGTCGCCGGGATAATGTTGTGAGGGGAGGCCTCGACAATAATTGGGTGAGAGTCTTCACCTTTAGCCTTCTTTGGCGTGTAAGCCTTCTTCAATTGTGAGATCCTCTTGTACTTGTGAGACAAAGAAGATCTTGAAGAGGATGATGAAAGATATTCCTCAAATTTGGCCTGGTCGAACTCGTACTCGACCGTGGATTCAACTGGGATCTTGATCGGCTGCGACACAACGGTCTCGGCAATGAGACCGTTGGCTCCCACTGTAGTCGCCAGTTTGTTTTCAGCGAAAGTCGTTTTCATTACAGATTCCATTAAACTTCGATCGTTTATAGAAGGTTATAATGAAAAATGTAGACGGTAAAAATTACCGCGGCAGATTAGCGAACAAATTTGCCCATAAGTCAAGACCATCCACTGAGACGAAGAATGGAGTGTAACCATGAAACGGGCTCGACAGCACACCTGGGCCCTCACGCGCCAAGTCACATGGACCCACTAGTAGAATGGATCCGCCCTCATGAGCCGAATTCGCTCGCAGGGGTTTGAATCCGCCCTCATGAGCCAAATCCGCTTGCAGGGGTTCAAACCGCCCTCATATACCAAACCCGCCCACAGAGGGCCACGTCTACCTACGTGAGTCGAAAGCCGGGTTTCCAGGGACAAGCCTTCCCTACTTCCCGCGATGCGAGGGGAGGGAGCATATTTCTCCAGATTCGTCAGACGGCCGCCCGCAATTCAAGCGAACAGGACAGGCGTCGGATCGGCTTGCATACTCATAAATGCGGGTCACCTCACCCATCAGAATGGAGAGCCGAAGCCGTCGGTGCGCAGCAAGCTATCTGGAGCCCACTCAGGCACGAGACGTCCATTCTCCCGCCTCTATCAAGACATAGGGAGAGGAGAGAAGGCACAAGACCCCAGGACCGTCAGATGGCCACTCGATGGCTCTCAACGCGGGTAAGCAGACAGCTGCCAGAGCAGCCTGCACCCTCATAAATGCTGCTTACCTCACTCGTCCAAACCGGGAGCAAGAGCCGTCGACGCTCGATGAGCTGGTCAAATCCACTCAAGTATCTGGCAGCCGCTGTCACAGATACGAGGAGGGGCTTTCCCACTCCTACGCGACGTGACGCAACATGCGGCTCCTCGAATGACCGCTGGCAGTACAGAGGAACAGCAGAATGTCTCTGAATAATGTATGGTCACATCTCATAATTCTAGGAACAGCCAAACTGTCTCTCTCCCATTAAAAGGCTTCTTTCAGCAACTTGGGGGAGCAGCGATCGATTGATCAATCAAGAGAGGAAGAGGCTTTCTGCATACCATTGCATTACAGCGCCATCTCCTAGCTCCGAGCCCTGATCGCCGGCGAGCCAGAAGAGACGAACTCCTTCACCCTGAGCTTCTACTGAGTACTGAAGCTCTCCGACAACCTCGGTCGAATCGTCCAAGGGAAGCAAACTCGGCACGAGCACCGAGCGAAGCATCCCGTAGCTACCTTAAAGTCCCCACGATTAAACAAAGAGGGCCTTCCCTCTGCTTCTGTTGTAATCATTTGATTATTAGTTTGTAATAAGCCTTCTTACCAATACAAACGAAGTTCCCTGTTTTCGGGAGATCAAAAATTACACCTACAGAAGATGGCGACCACAGTGGGAGAAGCTGTTTCCTCTAGTGAAATGGTGGTAGCTCAGTTTGACGAGGTTGCTGTTGGGACGACAGTGGAGTCCCTAGAGATCGAGTTTGACCAGGCCAAGTATAAAGAGTACTTGTCTTCCTCTTCTTCCGGTGGCGAAGCGTCCCGCAAGCGCCACAGAGTCGTGCGCAGGAGCCGACCTCAGACGGTCAAAACTCCCGCGCCAGAAGGCTCTACCCAAGTCTCAACGGGGAAACCCGCCCCAAAGCCTCTCAAGGCCGAGCCCCAGATCGAGAGCATGGGGCAAGGGTCTGCTAAGTGGGTCGCCAAACGACCCTCAGTAACGCCCGTCCCGAAAGAGACACCAATTCATTCCGACATGATTCATACTGCCACAGTCCACACAGACACTCTTCTCTCAAGAAGAGCTCGACAGCGACGAGAAGGCAACCCATCTTACACCGGAGGGCCCTCCAAATCAGGGGTGCCAACGGATAAAGATCAGGCCACCTGCTCAGGTGAACTTCGCTTCTCAGGTCACATCCCTGATGCGAATAAACCATCGCGAGCGCGCGGGTCTGCCCGCGCAGGCGAATCCTCGAAAGTGGGCGGGTCTTGCCCCGACCACCTGACAGATAGCTCCAGAGGCAAACCGATGGATGAGGAATCGCCCATTCGCCCACGCGAACGAAGGGTTGAATCTCGCCCATATGTTGGAGTTCGCTCAGACGCGAGAGTTCGCCTGGCAAGGCAAACTCGCCCAACTCCTACATCGAGGCGTTCTGCCCAGTGTACAGTAGGGGGTGCATCCCAGACCTTCTTGTGCGATCACACAGGCGACCCATCGAACCTTGGGGGCATTCGCCAGTCTTCCGCGGAAGATCTCCGGGATTACCTAACTCGCAAACGCACTATACGGAAGGCGAATCCTCAGTGCCACTGCGAAAGGCTCATCCAAACGGTCCTCGCCAACTGTCAATGTATGGAGACGGCGAAACCTTTAGTGTTCGAGAGGCTCTCTCGACGATCTTCTCGACCGAAATCTACTCGCCAGAGGCGCCGCCGTCAAAAAGGTCGCGCTACTGACAACCTAGAGCTCCTGTCCGCCACAATCAACATGACGGACAAGGGCAAGGCGGTATTTTCCGATTCCCTAGATTCAGATTCCATTCTGGGACCTAATCCTCGGTTCACCTGACGCAGCCAAGGCAGCATATACCAGCGAACCCGTAGTCGCAAGGGAGCGAGCATCGGGTTTAACTACTCTACCCTAGTCCCTCCCTCCTACGGCGAGGACGAAGTTCATTCGGCGGCAGCCACGTCCCAAACCTCACACTCGAGTCAGGACGCGTCGGCGGGGGTACACATGACCGAGCTCGCCCACGAGCAGACGGTGGCTCAAAAGCTGGAGGAGCAGCAGGCAACCATCGACTCTCTACGAGAGATGATGGAGCAACTTCTGAACAAGAACAAGAAGAAGAAAAGAGTCCAACGCCCCTTACCCCGGCGAACTGGGGATAAAGAGTGGGTACCTTCCCACCGTCCGGCGACGAAAACGGAAGACAACAGTAATCCGTAATCCGATTACTCTTCCAAGATGTCGCTAGGGACGTCGCACACCGGGGGTAGCACCCGTGACAAGAGGTTCGATGAGTTCCAAGACCAGCTCAACGCGCTGAAGCTTCAGCAAAACATGAACAAGCTGGGGGTGGTCCGTCCCTACCCTATCAAATGGGATACGGTCCCATACCCAGCGAAGTTCAAGCCAATCAGCTTGGTACAGTTTGACGGCAAGGGCTCGCCCTTGCAGCACATCTACTACTTCATGGTGCAAACTGGATTCCTTACGGGGAACGACGCCATTCTCACGCGACTATTCATAGGCACCCTCAAGGGGGTGGCCTTTGAATGGTTCCGTAAGCTGGAACCCGGCTCTATCAAATCATGGGCTGACGTCAAAAAGCTTTTTTTTTGCCCGCTTCTTCGATGACGACACGGAAGTATCGATGGCCACCCTCCTGGCCGAAAAACAACGAAAGTCGGAATCGGTCAACGATTTCGTAAAGAGATTTCGGAACCGATCAGTCCACTGTCGGGACTAAGTCTCCGAGTCGACACTGATCAAGATGTGTCCTAACAACCTATCGATCCACATCCTATCCAAAATAGGCGCGGTGGAAACCCGGACATGGAAAGAGCTGGTGCGTCAGTGTGAACAGGTAGAGAACATGATCAAGAGGCTAGAGGCCGAAGAGCCACAGCCTAAGAAGGGAGCTGCGGAGCCGACTGCGCCAAAGAATCCCCCTCGAACGAGAGGAAAGGAGATCATGGCCGTCGATTCCGCCCCAGCGCCAAAGACTGCCCAAAGGCCAAAGCCCAGACAGTTCGAGCAACGCCCTCCGCGACAGTATGACTTCAAAGAAGACCAGGTGGTGGCAACGTTCGATACTCTGCTCAAGAGTGGTCGAATCAAACTACCGGAAGCCACGAAACCTAAGGAGGCGGACAAAACCAGTGACCCGACCTACTGTGCTTATCACAGGTTCCTTGGTTACCACACGACCAAGTGCTACGTCCTCAAGGACAAGCTCCAGGCCCTCTACGACGCAGGGGTCTTGAAGAAGGAGAAAGTCCAAAAGCAGGTGACCACGAACATTGTTAGCCCTTATGTTTTGATGATGTTTTACAACCACCATTATCGGTACTAATGGCTTATTAAGTGCAAATGTAGTAAATTCATTTATCAAGCTCGTTAGTGCCATTAATGGAGGATTGGATGGAATATGCGCTTCAACGATGATATCCAAAGGAGGAGGAGGCCAAGTGATGAAGCAACGTTATTTCAAGAACAACAAAGTCATATAAAAGCTTCATCCAATTCAAGCTATATCAAAGCTCAAGTATTGTTTTCAATATGAGGATATTAGCTATCTTTTATGTTTCTCTCTAATGCTAGAATGTAGGCAAAGAGTTACTGATTTTACTTGAAGCTATTGGGACTCACACACACGTTTTCATACTTAAGCTTTTAAGCGTTTTTCACAAAATACTATTTTTCACAAGTATAAGGACCTATCTGCAAAATTCTTTTTCCAAACAGTTTGTTTATAGTATTAAAAACATTTTACAAAGTTTCATAATTTTCAGAGGTCAAACAAATATTTTACAAATATTTTAGTTGAGTCAAAAACAGGTTCAACCAATGTATCAGAATGCGGTCGACCGTACCGGTCGACCGCACATATGAGCATTCATCACTGGACTCCAGAAAGGTTGTCGGTCGACCGGTCCGGTCGACCGAAATCTCGATTTTTATATCGGTCGACCGCGCCGGTCGACCGATGATGGCTCTGCTTGTTTTCTGAGTTTTCATAGGTGCTCACAGTCGACCGAATTTTCGGTCGGTCGACCGAAGGACTTTTTTGGTCGACCGGATATCCCTTCAGTCAACCGAATTTTTCTCTTCGGTCAGCCGTGACTTTTTTAAACGGTCATTTGACTGTTGCCTGGAACACTGTGCTTTCACTTAACAATGTTTGGCACAGTCTGAGCTCAGGTTCTGATAAAGGAGATTGTTTGCTAATCTAGGAAGATTGGGTTTTATTTTTAAATTGATTAATCTCTTCTATTTAGACCCCAGTCTTCTTCTTCCTTAGTTGCCCTAACGTTTGCAAAAACCAGAGAGACTGCTGTCTTCCTGTGAAAATTTTCAAATCTTTTTTCTCTGTGGTTTTAGTATGTGTTCACTTCCCAAGCTTCAGTAATCCTTCTCTTTGCCATAGGGGCTGTGTAAAGAGAGAGTCTTGCATCTTTTCTTCTACTGTAAGAGTGAGATCTTGTGTAGATCAACTGTGAGGGAGTGTGATCTGTTAAGATCAAACTGTGTAGTGAGAGATCGTGTGGGATCGCTGTGTAGACGAAGTTTCGACTTCCAAACCGGGTGTGTAGTGGATTTCTCCTCGAGAGTGGGGAGCGGGGACATAGGCCAGCGGGCCGAACCTTGTTAACACATCGCGCGTCAAGGATAACGATTCCTAACTCTATCTCTCTTATTTTGATTGCATCAGTTCACTGTGGTTTGCTTGTCATAATTATTTTTATTGCATATTAGAGCCTCTTGACCCTAATCACCCCCCTCTAGGGTCCAACAAACATGATCACCTTGAGCTTTGGGACAAATCTCCCAGAGGTTCGAGCTCCAGCCGGGGTAGTTCCTATCCCCAAGACGGTTTTGAAGATCACCAACGACGATCCTCACAACCAGCGGGAGAAGGGCTTGGTCCCGCAGACCCTACCATTGGGACAGATAATGTGGGTCCATCCAGACCTCCTCAATGATGAACAATGGACAGCAAGGCCTTCGAAAGAGGCCAAGGGAAAACATTGCAACGTTGTCTCTGCCATTCCAGATAGAGACAGCGCAACGATAGCCGCCCTTACCGATTCCGAGGAGGACACCAATGTCTTCGCCACGAGGGTAGGAAAGGAATTCGCCAAAGAATATCCCACGAGGGCAGAGAACCCGGCAGGACCTCCTAAGAGGCCAGCCGCGATGACTCCTCCCAACCCAGATGGGCCAAGCTCGAGCCGCCAACCTTTCCGGTTCAACGTGCTCGCGCAGCTGAAAAGCATCCCTGCGCGAATCACCATGTATGACCTCCTCCGGCTGTCCAGGTCTACCCACGAGGCCCTGCAAGAGGCTTTGGCCGATTCAGAGGCGTTCGCCACCTATTTCTCGAAGGAGGCAGAAGCAGAACGAGAATGTGCAACCTGCTGCCAAATCTCCGAGAGACGGGTCCCGTGCATCACCTTCACTCCTGAAGACATGCTCATCAAGAGCACGTCTCATGATCGACCGTTGTACTTCACGGGATACGTCGGATTGGCGAAGGTGGACCGGATCCAAGTCGACCCGGGTTCTGCGTTGAGCATCGTACCCCTGAAATTGATCAAGCACTTAGGGATACCGCCAAAGCGTTTGTCCTCGACCACCACGACCATTTTTGGCTTTAACGCCACGGGGACGCGGCCGTTAGGCAAAATAGACCACATAAGGAGCTCTTCCTCATTCAGTCGTATTCTTAAGTCCGCCTGAAATGCCGAATAGGCAATATGAAGACAGAGGTGACCTGCTATGTCATCGATGTCGAGCCTTCCTACAACGTACTCCTGGGACGTCTGTGGATCCATGACAACCGAATTGTCCCATCTACGTTACACCAATGCCTCAAGTACATAGACGACTACGAGCAAGTGTGGACGGTAGTGGCCGATAAACAGCCCTTCAAAGGTGTCGAGAACTATTTCACGAACTCCTTGCTGTATCAGGATCCCGTCGAACCGCCGGTTGAAGAACCAGAGAGCGGCAACGAGGCGGACAGCGAGCCTGAGTACGGCGATAATCTAATCCTAAACGACTTCGAGTCAATTGTAATTGGTTATGAGAGTCATCATGTAACCAACGCTGTTTAGGCAGAGAAGATTGTCATCAATAAAAAATCCGACTTTGCTTATGTGTCATCTTGTTCTACGTCTGAGGATGAGGAACCCAACGACCTATGGTCAGAACTCTACCGTGATCCTTCCCTGCACTTGCCCGTATGCTCGTCATACATCGCGAAAACACAGCCGATCAAGCCATCACAAGCTGTGTTCGTCGTGCCAGCTCAGAACAACTATCGAAAAGATATTATCTTCGGTCGAATCGATCATCCCCTGCGCACGCTATGGGACGAGTCTGAAGACGAGGATCCCGCACCCTAGTTTTCGCAATACAGTCGAATTGCGAGACGCATGATGAACGACATGGAGTATGATCTCACTCGTTTAGAGGGCCTGAATTACGGCCGGGGACGCAAGACGGTCATCCGACCCGCTTACGTACCTAAAGGGAAACCCTCGAATTACTTCAACAGGACTAGGAGAGGCTTAGGCTACTCCTCCTCCTCGTCAGACTTATGTTTCCATGTCAACGAAGATTCCGACTACGCATGTTCAGGGGATCAATCGTCAGTAACCTCAGCCTGGGACTCGGATGTTAGCGTGAGGGACCTGTTCGATAACCTCATAGTCTACATGGCTACAATAGATCCCGCCGAAATGGCGGCAGATGAACAACTTCCACTCTATGACGAGACGTGGGATCGCCATGTTAACGCCCAGTGGAGTAGTCGCTTTGAGCAACGGGAACCACCCACCAAAGACGAAATCCTCCAGGTGAACATGGGCACTAACGCGAATCCCAAGCCCATATTCATCAGCGGTAGCCTGCCTCCTCAAGAAAAAGAGGATCTCATTGCCCTCATACGGGAATACATCGACGTCTTCGCATGGAATTATGAGGACATGCCTGGCTTGGATCCACGGGTCGCCACACATCGCCTCAACATCAGCTCAGACGCCAAACCAGTCAAACAACATCAAAGGTGGTTTCGCCCCCAGATCATGAAGGCGATCGAGGCCGAAGTAAAGAAACTCATCAAATCCGGCTTCATCAGAGAGGAACAGCACCCCGACTGGGTGGCCAACATTGTTCCAGTGCTGAAGAAAAATGGTAAGATCTGCATCTGCATTGACTTTAGGGACCTCAACGCTGCGTGCCCCAAAGACGAATTTCCCCTGCCCATCACGGATGTCATCATTGACAACACGTGCGGGTTCGAGAGGATGTCCTTCATGGACGGGTTCTCGGGGTACAATCAAATCAAAATGCACCCCAAGGACGAAAAACACACCTCATTCAGAACTCCTATGGGGGTGTACTGCTACACGGTCATGCCCTTCGGACTCAAGAATGCCGGCGCAATCTATCAACGCGCCATGAGCATGATCTTTCGAGAGCACCTGCGAAAGATAGTGGAGTGCTATGTGGACGATCTGATCGTGAAAAGTCGCCACAAAGGTGACTACCTTCAAGACTTGGGGACGATGTTCGAACTCATGAGGGCTCACCAGCTCAAGATGAATCCCACGAAATCATTCCTAGGGATGACTAGTGGTAAGTTCCTCGGTTTCGTCGTCACAACGAAGGGGATCCAAATTGACCCCGACAAGGTGCGAGCCATTCAAGAACTTCGGCCACCCCGGAACCTCAAAGAATTAAGGGGTCTTCAGGGACGATTGGCCTATATCCGAAGATTCATCTCAAATCTTTCGGGCAAGTGCCAGCCGTTCTCCAAGCTTATGAAGAAAGGCACCTCCTTCGTATGGGACGAGCCTTGTCAAAAGGCTTTTGAGGACATCAAGGCTTACCTCTCAAATCCGCATGTCCTCGCCGCACCAATCTCAGGGAGGCTATTTCTCATCTATATACGCGCCATGGAACACTCTTTGGGTGCTCTCTTGGCACAAAACGATGATTCCGGCCACGAGCAAGGCATATACTACCTGAGTAGGACCTTGCAAGGCACCGAACAACGGTACCCGATGGTCGAGAAAGAATGTTTGGCCTTGGTGTTCGTCATCCAAAAGATGCGACACTACCTGGTTGGCCAGACAATCCATGTCATCTCCCGAATGAACCCCATTCGAGCCTTCATGACGCAACCTGCGGCGTTAAATTGGCGCCTAGCTAGGTGGGCATTGCTGCTCTCCCAGTACGACATTCATTTCATGCCACAGAAGTCGGTCAAAGAGCAGGCCATATGCGATCTCATGGATAGTCACCCGCTGGGAGCGAAGACCGACTTGTTTGAAGATTTGCCAGACGAACCGCCCGAAGTCAATGTAACTTCGTTACCGGAGGTGTGGCAGATGTTCTTCGACGGCGCGTCTCGCGCGGCTATGGACGGTTCTATCATTGCTGGAGTGGGGGTAGTCCTCACTTCTCCGCATAACCACGTGCTGCCCCGATCCTTCTCCTTGACGGAGCCATGCACCAACAACGTGGCTGAGTACAATGCCCTACTCATCGGGCTTGAGTTGGCCAAAGAGCTAGGGATAAGACATCTCGAAGCTTACGGCGATTCCCAGCTCATCGTCAAACAGATGACCGGCGAATACGAAGTTAGGAATGAAGACCTGATCCCACTCCACAAGGCGGCTATCACACTAGTGGAGTCATTCGAGAGCTTTCGCGTCGAGCATGTGCTGTGATCCAAGAACACGCATGCGGACGCGCTCGCCTCTTTGGCGGCCAACCTGGCTCAACCACTAGGGACAACCCAATGGGTCACTGTGGCGAGCAGAAGGCTCTTTCGACTGAAAGACGCCCCAGAAGCGAACGCCACCCATCAGGTTTTGGATCAGCCCAATTCTGAGGACTGGCGCCTCCCGATCATCGATTACGTCCTATACGGCGTATTGCCCGAAGATGCAAAGGAGCGAGAGTCCGTCCGGAGACGCGTTGCGAGATTCTACTACGATTCGACCACCAAGACGTTGTATCGAAAGTCATACGATGGCTTGTTGCTTCGGTGTCTCTCAAAAGCAGAAGCATAAGAAGCTCTGCGCGAGGCCCACGACGGCGTTTGCGGAGCTCACCAGCCCGGACCCAAACTTTGGGATCGCCTGCGAAGGATAGGCTACTTCTGGCCTGGGATGATTCACGACACAGTTGCCTACGCGAAGCGCTGCCATGAGTGCCAGATTCATGCCAACTACATGCATCAGCCGCCTGAAGACCTGCACCCGACCAAGGCTTCGTGGCCTTTCGAGGCATGGGGGATGGACATAGTCGGACCAATATCCCCTCCATCGGCAAGAGGTCATCGCTTCATTCTCACGATCACTGACTACTTCTCTAAATAGGCCGAAGCCATCCCCTTGAGAGAAGTCAAGACTAACGACGTGATTAAGTTCATCAAACACCATGTCATCTACCGATACGGCGTACCCCGACGTATCATTCATGACAATGGTACGCAATTTGTCAGTCATGCATTCACCAGGTTCTGCGACAAATTTTGAATACAGAACCTCTCCTCCACGGCCTATAACCCATCGGAAAATGGCTTGGCCGAGGCCTTCAACAAAACAATCATCAAAATCTTAACCAAGTTAACCTCCACCAGCAAACGCGACTGGAACGAAAAACTTGGCGAAAGCTTGTGGGCATATCGCACAACGGTTTGCACACCGACTGGCCACACGCCCTACTTATTGGTATACGACTGTGAGGCCGTATTGCTATTAGAAATTCAAATCCCGTTCCTCCGCGTCGCCTTGGCAACGGGAATGACGGTGGAAGACAACCATCGACAATGACTCGCCGAGCTTGAAGCACTGGACGACAAACGTTTAGAAGCTCAACAGCACATCGAGTTCTACCAAGCCCGGATGGCTAAGGCTTTCGACAAGAAAGTCAAGCGCCGAGCCTTCAAGGAAGGAGAGCTAGTGCTGGCCGTTCGCCGACCAATGATTCTCACCTCCAAGAAGAAGGACAAATTTCAGCCCAAATGGGAAGGACCGTTCGTAATAGAGACAGTCTACTCGAACGGCGCCTATCGCCTTGTCAAGCCTAATGGCGATAAGATCATGATGCCCATCAACGACAAGTATCTGAAGAAGTACTACCCTTAGTCCTTCTTCACCAACTCCCACGAGTGCATGAGTCTAAACTGGTCCTTAGACCCTCCAACTGGTATACGAGGCTAAACTATCCCTACTTTACCCACTCTGGCGATAGACCCCACTCAGAGTTCAGTTCGCCAATCTTCTCCAATAAGATGGCGGATCCACTAAAGTCGTTCATATCACGACAGACTCAATTCAATTCGCCATTCTTCCCCAATAAGATAGCGGATTCACCAAAGTCGCTCCCATCGCGACAGACACAATACAATTCGCCAATCTTCCCTAATAAGATGGCGGATTCACCAAAGTCGCTCCCATCGCGACAGACACAATACAATTCGCCAATCTTCCCCAATAGGACGGCGAATTCACCAAAGTCGCTCATATCACGGCAAACAACTCGGTTATGTTAACTGTCACCCCTAACCGAACCGACTTATCAGTCTCCCTCAACGAGAGGGTAAGACCCTATAGTTGCTCCGATCGCAACAAAGCTTCATCAGGTTAATGATTACCTCCGATGACTGGCGCCGCTATTCCTACGAATAGCATAGCCTAAGTGATAGCCTACCACGCGACGTGTTATTGCTTCGGTCGATAGTCACACTCCTACGTCCCTGAACTATTTGACCTATTCTAGCTATCCTAATATTCCCTTAGGGTAACTGATGGGTAGCAGCCTACCACGCGAGGGCTCCTACAACGATCGATCATCATATTCCTACATCCCTGAACGACTCGATTATCATCGGCATCGTCACCTTCGCGGGCGATGACAACCATCAAGGGCAGCTCGACAGGCGCCACACCCGGCAGTGCCTCCAAACGACAACCCACCGAGTGGCAAGTCAAGTATTGGAGACATCAGGTAGTCACACGCACACGAGCAACCACTCCTGATCTAGGGCTAAGTGTCGCCCTCTTAGTCCTACCAGAGCTGCAACGTGAAAGACAGGTCTGACCTGACCTCACGCCACAGACAGCCAAAAAAAAAGGGGCCAAATGGCCAAGTCCAAGGCACGAGCATCCTCACCCCAATGTTAAGTGGCACAGGCGGGCTCGACTGGAAAACAAAGCAAGCCAAGCATGTATCCACATCAGACAAGGGATGAAATGGCGCATGCAAAACAGAGAATAACCAAAACACAGGGCCACTACGGGCCAAAATTACACACATAATGTTTTAGGTTATGATGCAACCAGCATCAACCGAGTTACAAAAAAAAAGGGAAGAAAGACCTTAAGCAGCGCGAGCATTACAAAATTTTCAGTAGGCTAAAAGAGCCAATCTTGGCCTTAACTTTCGCGCGATCCGCCTCACGCTGGATCCTCGCCTTTTCCTTCTACTTCTGCTACCGCCTGACTAACGCCACCTTGCTGTCTTCTTCCTCCTGGCGAAGAAGTTGGAGCGCCCTCTCCACCGCTCCGGCGGCCTCGCCGAGCCTCCTCGCCTCATGCTCGCGCTCCCACAGCCTTGCCTCGCCACGAAGAGAGCCAGCGTCCTCGAAGAAAGCCCTGTCCAGGTAAGCGTCCATCCGGCCCAGAACCACTTGATGTCGCTTCCGCAGATGTCTGAGCTCGGCCTCTTTCGCCCGAATCTGCTTCGCCCGCTCTTCGCGCTCGAGCAGGAGGCGCAGGGAGAGGGGTGGTGGCACGTCGGAGGGATCGTCGTAGGCCAGCTCCTCGAGGCGGTACATCCACCCCTCTACTCACTGGAGCTCCTGCTCGCATTGACGTGCGAGCGAGATATCACCCGCTCGACGAATCTCCCTTAAGCCCGCTTCCACGAGGGGAAGCGCATCGAAGTACCACCCGTCGCCCACGCCGACCGATATGGCGATCCCCCGCACCAAATCCTCCAGCCTCTGGAGGGGCACGAATGCGGGGTGAGCCACGGGATCCGGAGCGGAGAACCCCTGGACTGAACTCACCGGGGAAGCAGGTGGAGCGTCGACGTTGACGACGGTGGTGGAAGAGCCAACCTCCTCGGAGGCGCTGTGGTCAGAGCTGGAGGCCAAGAGCGGAGGAAGTTACGACAGAGGTCTTTCGCCTAGCAGGATTTTCTCAAAGAGGAAGGAACGTGACTGAAAGATGGTGAGTACGGGGGATATATCTGAAAATTCAACGGTCACGATCTGTCCCCTCAAACAATCGAGCGATCCAGATGCCCTGTGGCGCTTCGAGCTCCACGCCATTAAAGGCCGTTCCTCTCGGGGCCCGAACCGACCGATCGGATGAAGCCCAAGAGGCGAGGCGTTCTGTCACTTCGCCATTAATAAGCATTGACACGTCTTTAAAGCCTTAGCTGGCAAGCAGTTGGGCCCACTAAGAGATGCGTGGCACAAGTTTTCGCCCGCACCATTTTAGCCTGCAACTACAGGACAGATTCGTCGCCGCTTGAGTTCTGATTGCAGTACGAACTCGCCTTCATTTGGATCTGACCGCGTGAAGTTTCGCCTGTAGTCTAAACTCGCCAGCGACCAGGGTTATCCTTAACACGAGTTTTCCAACACGAGGGTTTCGCCTACAGCTCGAGTTCGCCAACAGTCGAGTTTAACCTTCAAGCGAACTCGCCGTCAGTTTGGTAGGGTTCTCCCAGCGAATTCACCATCATTTGAACCGGCCCGTACCTGAGTCGAATCTTCGCCCAAGGCGTGTCGCCTGAAAGCGCTGTTGGTCATGCCAAAGAAAC
>BQKN01063740.1:56597-73077 GCA_022839385.1 Asparagus kiusianus | reverse complement strand
AGAACTTTCAGCCGCCTCCCGCTGCCGCTTAGAAAGCAGCGAACTGCTCGGAGATAGGAGAGGCATCCCCATGCGCCCAGCGATCGCGCTCCGGGCTTGCTCCAGGCGCTTACTCACCCGGGTTAACTCAACAGGCTCCCTCCGCTCGCCACGAGGATCCAATGGAAGACTGGGAAGAGGAGCCCGCGTCTCGAGCGCCTCGGATTCATTTGTACCCACGTCTTCACCCTCAGGGTCTTCTGCAGGATCCTCCATGAGCCGCTCCTTAGCAGCTGCATGGCCCCTCCGCCTCGAAGGACGGGCAGCTCCCCTTGGACGATGCCCGTGCTCCGCCAGACACGAGCTCTGAAACCAGAAGTCAGCAGGATTGGCGCTGGCACCCCGATACTACCGGCAGTACGAGAGCGTATGGTGCAAATCACGATCCTTCGCGGGTAACTCAAAGCGGGCATTGGTACCGCCAGCGTGAGTCCAGAACCATCCCCGAGCTCCGTCCACCAGCCCTCCTTCAAAGTGCAGATGGGGATTGGCGTTGCCCACGTACAGTTAGTCATACCCAAACTGGCGGGCGAACCTGCAAGGGATGTACAGCTCTAGATAGCACGTAGAATCCGTTCGTAAAACGTAGTACCCCGGCCGGATGTTCACCAACCAGCGAAAGGCGCCACGAGGGAGAACTGTGTAATGATCCGTCGTTGGTGCATCCCTGAGGGATTCTCCATATCCTCCCCCACTGAAATAAGGAAAGGAGCGGCGAAAATTATAATGCCCAAAGTGGGAGAGCGTCTTCCGTGTATCGGGGATATCCTTACATTTCCAGGAGCACCTCTCCAAACGCTGGACGAATGGGACGAACTTGTCGCCTGGAAGCGTCGCTGGGGCGCTCATCAAACATTTACAGTGATATACGAACCACGCCATCAGGTAGGTGTATGGCAACCCCACCCTAGGATTGGGGATTCTGATAACCTTTCCTTCCCCCTCGTCGAGAACCGACACACGGCAGAATTGGGTCGTCAGAGTGCGGAGACCCCGATGAATGCACGCTATCGTCGCCGATACCAGGGAGTAAGACTTCCCGTGAGCTAAGCAAACCGCCAGATATACAACCTCCGCAGGAAGAGTCTCGAAAGAGTGAGTGGGGATTACGCACCTCTTCAACCATAACATGAGGTACCCCGCGAACAGAGCCTTCCCGGAGATGGGGGACTTCGCCTGATGATGAAATGAGTGGAGGACCATACCAGACTTAAACCCGCCCTCGTCACGGTCGAGAGTCATGGTGCTTCCCTCTTCAGCTGTCCTCGCCTCCACTTCGGATTGGTCGCATTCGCCTAATGGGAGAGCAGGCTTCCCCTTGACATCGTTCCCCGGGAACAGATAATCAGTCCAATTCTTGTGGCTGATCCCCGGAGTCCTCTTCTTCTTCCCTTTATGATCCGCTGCCCCTAAGGTACTGAGGCAGATGTGATAGTGGTAGAGTAACTCCCACAGAGTTTCAACCGCCAAAGGCGAATGGTTTGACAGTTGATCGATCTCATCTTGATTGGGGAAGTACTCCTCGTAAGGAAAGTCTCCCAGAAGCAGCCCCGACACGTCGTACATCTCGTGAGGGGTGATGCCAAGCTCACCGTTCGGGGTAAAAAATGTGCCGCTTTCCGCACAATACAGTTCCAAGATGCTGTGGAACTGAGAAGCGTTGATCCGCAAGCCATGTCGAGTGGCTTCGATGGCCACATACAGCTCTGTATTCTTGAGGTCAGCATTCTCGACCAGAACATAGTCGGTGATCTTGGACCACCAAGTATCGCTACTGGGTGCAGAATAGACCCACCCCGGGGCTCTGAAGTCCTTCGAGGGAAAGCTCCCACCGGCTCGGAAGAAGCGGTGACGGAAGGTCTCCGCCACCGCTGTCGACTCCCCCGCAGGCGATTCAGCGGACAGTAAGCCAGGGCGCAGACCCGTCACGCGTTTGCATGAACTCTCCACTCCATACCCAGCCGTATAGCCCGTAAAGACGCCACAAGTGACCACGTCCTGAGTTGGGGTCAAATCCCAGTTCATCACCCGGGGAACCACGAGGGACCGTAGCTCGACAATCAAAAACCCTCTCGACATGCTGGGAAGGTAGTAATGAGTCCCCTCTACCGTGTGGAACCACCTGTCCTCTTTGAGCAGCAGAACGGAAGGATCAGTCATCGCATCGCCGAATAAGAACTGAGGTTTTGGCAGCTCCGCCCTGGCATCATCTGTCAGCGCCGCGTCGGTTGTCAACTCGCGTAGTGTCAAGTGAGGACCGTCCGTGACCCTCTTTATCAGGCCATTTGGCTTATCGGCGGTGAACGCGGGTACTGGAGCCAAAGAGGGAAATCGAGGAGGTGCCGTATAGTTCGTACCCCCGGCGTGGCCAACGGCCACACCCTCCGGAAAAGCCTTATCGGAAAATGTCGCTGCAAGAAAGAAAAAAATCAATCAAGACAAAATCCGCTGTAAGGGCAAAGTCGCCCATCAAACAGGGACGGGCGAAATCGCCTGTCGAAAGGGGAAACCCACTTCGAACAAGGTCTATCCGCACAGACAACACTCCTCTCTACCAGGAAAGGGCCGAACTCGCCTATCGAAAAGCGAGTTTACCTCCTTCCCGCTAAAGGTTGAGTTCGCCCGCGGAGACAGAAATCACCCTCTAAAGGCAAATAGAGCTAACTTTGCCCCAAATTGGGGAAGCTACCAAAGGACGGCGGGATTTCGGGATAATGAACGACCCTCGATCCGACGCCTAGAACCTACATCGGGTCGTCCAGCGAACCCATCGACTTACCTGAGCGCGGCTCCGGAGCACTGGCAGGCATGCCGGCGGAGAGACGGTCGGAATAGCGTCCGGGGCTTGCGCCCCTCACTTTGCACCTCTTAGATCTTGGGGCCATTGAAGGATGAAGCGGGAATTCTTTCCTTGGAAGTCTTTTTTTTTAAGATTCGAGAGCACGGCAACTCCCAAAGGTGGAAAATGGCTAGTTTAAAAGGGCGGAGTTGTCCACGTGGTCTCGATTGCTCTCGAAAGGCGAAAACCCTAACGGACAAGAGACGTGGCCACGATCAAATTCGACGGCCCAGATCACCCTTGGTACATTGAAAGAACCGAGATTGGCTGTTGCATCCGACGGTTAGATTCGAAAACCACGACCACGATCAGAACGAGGCGCACGGAGTGGACGTCGAACTGTCGAATCACGATAAAGCCACGCCGCCTTAGCTGGAAAGGCACGAAACCCCGCCAGTGGATACGTGGTTTGCTCACGTTAGGCCTACTTTCGCCCGAGGGAAAGGTCTCGACGGCGAAAACTTGAATGAAATCCGCAAGACAGTCAAAAAATTAGCCATCAAAGCCTAACTTCGCCTGCATGACTCACCCACCCTTGGGAAACAGGCGATTTGCCCAAAATTTCAAAACCAACAAAGTGACTTTGTTTAGACCCGCGCCCCAGGCGGCTAGGGGTCAGAGTAGAAATCTTAGCATTAAGCCTAAGAGAAACCACTCGACAACTCATCATACTGAGTGGAATAGTATGGCTAGCCCGATTCAAACGGTAATCAGTAAAGGCAGACCAAACCCGTTGATAGCTAAGGGTTTGCTAAAAATCCCAATGCGCTTAGTCCGCCCAAAACTTCTTTATTCAAAGTGTTCCAGACCACACGTAAGTCGGTTTTGGTCTGAAAACTTTGAAGGAGGTCTTGTAGACGGTAAAAATTACCGCGGCGGATTAGCGAACAAATTTGCCCATAAGTCAAGACCATCCACTGAGACGAAGAATGGAGTGTAACCATGAAACGGGCTCGACAGCACACCTGGGCCCTCACGCGCCAAGTCACATGGACCCACTAGTAGAATGGATCCGCCCTCATGAGCCGAATTCGCTCGCAGGGGTTCGAATCCGCCCTCATGAGCCAAATCCGCTCGCAGGGGTTCAAATCTACCCTCATATACCAAACGCGCCCACAGAGGGCCACGTCTACCTACGAGAGTCGAAAGCCGGGTTTCCAGGGACAAGCCTTCCCTACTTCCCGCGATGCGAGGGGAGGGAGCACAGTGCTCCAGATTCGTCAGACGGCCGCCCGCAATTCAAGCGAACAGGACAGGTGCCGGACCAGCCTGCATACTCATAAATGTGGGTCACCTCACCCATCAGAATGGAGAGCCGAAGCCGTCGGCGCGCAGTAAGCTATCTGGAGCCCACTCAGGCACAAGACGTCCATTCTCCCGCCTCTATCAACACATAGGGAGAGGAGAGAAGGCACAGGACCCCAGGACCGTCAGATGGCCACTCGGTGGCTCGCAGCGCGGGTAAGCAGACAGCTGTCAGAGCAGTCTGCACCCTCATAAATGCTACTTACCTCACTCGTCCAAACCGGGAGCAAGAGCCGCCGGCGCTCGATGAGCTGGTCAGATCCACTCAAGTATCTGGCAGCCGCTGTCACAGATACGAGGAGGGGCTTTCCCACTCCTACGCGACGTGATGCAACATGCGGCTCCTCGAATGACCGCTGGCAGTACAGAGGAATAGCAGAATGTCTCTGAACAATGTATGGTCACATCCCATAATTCCAGGAACAGCCAAACTGTCTCTCTCCCATTAAAAGGCTTCTTTCAGCAACTTGGGGGAGCAGCGATCGATTGATCAATCAAGAGAGGAAGAGGTTTTCTGCATACCCTTGCATTACAGCGCCATCTCCTAGCTCCGAGCCCTGATCGCCGGCGAGCCAGAAGAGACGAACTCCTTCACCCTGAGCTTCTACTGAGTACTGAAGCTCTCCGACAACCTCGGTCGAATCGTCCAAGGGAAGCAAACTCGGCACGAGCACCGAGCGAAGCATCCTGTAGCTACCTTAAAGTCCCCACGATTAAACAAAGAGGGCCTTCCCTCTGCTTCTGTTGTAATCATTTGATTATTAGTTTGTAATAAGCCTTCTTACCAATACAAACGAAGTTCCCTGTTTTCGGGAGATCAAAAATTACACCTACAAAAAATAAACAAAAATTATAACTTTCGAGAAAATAACACAGAAATCGTTTATCGAGTTCTGTTTTGTGGGACTTTGCATGTGCCGGGTGTGCTTTGGCTCGTGGACCACCGATTCGTAGATCGTGAGGTTGTTTAGAGATCCTTCCTTCGTTTATCGAAGTAGGGATTTGAAGCGAATATCTTATCGATGTAAGATGTTCACTCTTCCAAAGATCAAGTCGAAGCTTAGATCTCTAGGAATCACCAAACACTATTTATGAAGGGTGAAAATTCTCTTTTTTTTCCTCAAAATCTTCAAAAGCTCAAGCCTTTTCTGCTCCAATCTGCTCTCCCTCCCCTCCGCCTCTGCCAATGATGGCCCTGGGGGGTATTTATAGCCTTCTTGGATGATAATTGAAGAAAATAACTGATCAGCAACTACCCCTTTGGGCGCGGCAGCCGGAGGTGATGCGGCTGAAGAAGTTCACCTTTATGGGCGTGGCAGTCGGGGGGTGACGCGGCTAAAGGAGCGATTACCACCTTCAGTTTTGTCACCGTCATCCCACGACTTTAAACTCCTTAAATGCCACGATTTTTGTGGGTAGTGGGCATGATTTTCGCTTGTAACTGCTTCCCCCACGTTCATAAGTAACCCCCAGTAGTTAATAAGCCATGTGGACCGCACAAAACTCAAGAAAACTGTCAAAAATGACGTGTTCAGCTTCTCAATGGCCGCGGCAGTAGATGGTGCCGCGCATTGCCGCGGCAGTTACCACTGTCGCGCACCTCTCGGGCAATTTGGCTCTAACTTCCTCTTCCAACATTAGAATGAGGTGATTCAAGATGCGTTGGAAAGCTGACGAAGAGATCTAAAACTTTTGTATTTTGATATTCTTCATATTTGGATCATATCATGGCTTAAATGTGCGATATATTGCCGTGGCAGCCTCTGCTGTCGCGCACCTCCGAGACCGTTCGCGCTGTCTCGGGTGTTTTGGCTCCAACTTCCTCGTCCGATGTCGGAATGAGGTGATCTAAGATGCGTTGGAAAGCTAACGAAGAGATCTGAAACTCCCCATTGGCATGTCACTATGTTTTCTTGCACGTCATCTTGTACTTCCGTGCTATTACCGCGGCAGTCGACGCTGACGCGCACCTCCGAGGCAGTTTGCGCTGTCTCGTGTATTTTGGCTCTAACTCCCTCGTCCGATCTTGGAATGAGGTGATCCAAGATGCGTTGGAAAGCTATCGAAGATCTCTAAAACTTTCCATAGGCGCATCATTCTGTTTGTATGCACAACACCTTTCACTACCGTGACTATGCGTGTTAGTGTTCCTTGTCGCGGATGTTCATATTGTTCTTCTATGTTGTTTCACATGTTCATTTGCTTCTTTTGGCTTTAAATGATCTCCTCTGACTTAGATAGGGATATTCATATCTATAGGTATTTTTAGACACCTACATGCCTCTATAAAATCATTTCGAAAATTTTGACAAATAGAATTCAGGCTGTTATGGGGATTTTAGTAAACGAAGCCCAAAGTGCATTTGTGAAGGGTAGACAAATCTCAAACAACATCCTCCTAGCTCATGAACTGGTGAAGAACTATGGAAGGAAACATTTATCACCAAGGATTATGATCAATATAGACATCAGAAAAGCTTTTGACTCTATAAGTTGGAATTTCATTAAAGTAATTATGAAGGGTCTTGGATTTCCTTTGGTCTTTATCAACTGGGTTATGAGCTGTATTTCAAACCCTAACTACTCAATTTCTCTGAATGGAAGTCTACATGGTTTCTTCAAGGGACAAAGAGGACTGAGGCAAGGGGATCCTCTATCCCCCTACCTATTCATTCTTGGGATGGAGTATCTGACGAGGAGTTTGAATATGCTGAAGTGTGATAAAAACTTTAAATTCCACCCCAAATGTAAAAAGCTAAATATTACACATCTGATATTTGCTGATGATTTAATTCTTTTCTACAGAGGGGATTATTATTCTGTAAACAAACTTTTCCAATGTGTTAAATCTTTTGGAGCTTGTTCTGGGTTAGAGGCAAATTCAGCAAAGTGTTACATCTTCTATGGTGGAGTGTCGGAGGATATTAAACATGCCATTACCAACTCCCTGGGCTTCCCTGAAGGAACTTTACCTATAAAATATCTAGGGCTTCCTTTGATTTGCAATAGGATGTCGTATCAATATTGTAATCCTCTGATCATGAAGATTTCCAGCCAATTCCAAAACTATCTAAAGCACAAGCATTTGTCTTATGCAGGAAGGATACAGATAATCAAAAGTGTTATATTGGGTGTCCAAATGTTCTGGACTTCTAGCTACATTCTTCCAGTTAAAGTATTGCACAAGATTGATGAGCTATGTAGGAGTTTTTTATGGGGCAAATCAGATCAGATGTTCAAAGCTTCTCTTGTGTCATGGAATAAAATCTGTGTGCAAAGGAAACATGGAGGCTTGGGTATTTTCTCAGCTAAACTTTGGAACACTGTTGCTGCATTGAAGCTTCTTTGGAACATTCACATGAAAAAGGAGCAGCTGTGGATTAAATGGATACATGAGAGTTACCTAAAAAGCATGAATATCTGGCAGGTTAAAGCTAGGAAGGGGGACTCTTGGATGTGGAAGCAACTTTTGAAAATCAGAGATAAATGTCTGATAATGTGTGGAGGGATTGAAAGTCTAAAGCAACGAATAGCCTCTTGCAATGTCAATTCTAGATTGCAACTCTCTAATTTATATACCAGTATGCATCCTATCTCTGCACCTGTAACATGGCATGATACTGTTTGGGAAAAACTGAACTATCCAAAGCATTCATTCATCTTGTGGCTGGCAGTTCAAGATAAACTTCAAACTCAAGACAGATTAATGAAACATGGGATCATTCAGTCTTCAATATGCAAGCTATGTGATGGCTCATATACAGAGAACCGTAGCCATCTCTTCTTTGAATGCTCAATGTCTACTTATGTCTGGAATAGCATAATGGAGTGGCTTAAATTCAAATGGAGAAGCTGTGAATGGTCCTTCCTCATGAATTGGTATAGTTTCAGATTGAGGGGTAGTGGTTTAAAACAAAAAATTAAGAGGATGGCATTAGCGGCTACTGTCTACAATATTTGGAGAGAAAGAAATTGTAGAATTTTCAAGCTGGAAAATAGAACTGCTGACTGTTTGATCAAGAACATTAAGGTGGACATCCTAACAGCTATTTTAAACAAGTCCTAGTTGGATGAATGCAGAGGATGGGTTCTCTCATTGTAGAGCTCACTGCAATCTCCATGCTGCCAGATACACATATGAAAAGAGGTGCTGCACAAGGGGAGGAGACAAGGTTTTAGACTGCTTCAGTCTGATTGAATATCAGTATACTTCATACATAGGATATACTGTAGTTTATAGCTTAAACAGTACTGTTGAATACCTGTATATCTCTTGATTGTTGAGTTTTTTATTAGAGCTGCAAGAGGATATCTCACCTTTTGGCAGTGAGATTCTTGATGTATATACTTTCCACATTTTGGAAATGAATAAAAATTTTCATTTACCAAAAAAAAAACTACACATTTATCAAGCCAAAATAAGGTTCGATTTCCCTTCCCTACCTCCACATGAGTACTGCATAAAAAACTTCCAACATTATCAAAACAATTCCTCCAAAACTGTGTTAAAAGATTCTACCAGAATTAAAAAATTGTGTCCAATTTCTTCTCTCAAAGTATTTGTAAAAACTAATTTGCTTCCAAAGTTCCAGTTTATTATCAAACCATTTCCAACATCATTTCCCCAACAGAGCTTTGTTCATAATTTTTAAATTTATAATCCTCAAACCTCCATACTGTTTGAATCTACAAACCTCCTCCCATTTAACCAAATTAGAAGAACCTTTATGATCAAGAGAACCAGTCCACAAGAATCTTCTTTTCATTTTATCAATTTTGTTTATGAACCACATAGGAAATAAAAAGAAGGACAACTAAAAAATTGGCATAGAAAAAAGAACAGAGTTGACTAAAACTAGTCTCTCTCCTTTTGATAAAGTTTTTCCTTTCCACATGGCTGCTCAACACTTAATTAACAGTAGATACCTGCTTATTTGAGAAGACGGAAATGCAAGCACCTCAAATAAATGCAAGCTAGCTTCGGTTGCTGTCTTCGTTCTATTTACAAATTCATTCGCCATTTTAAAACAAATAAATGAGGGCATTATATATCATATTCATCACAATTCACTAGAGTTAAGCGGGGTGTTTTTCAGTGTTCATGAATGTCTTATATATATTCAAGAAAGGTTCGCGGAAGTTTTTTTTAATAATAGTTTATGGATGTTTTGTGTAATTTAGCAAAATAAAATAAAAACATAATGTATTATATATCCTTGACTGTCATTGAAATATTCTTCCCTCACTGACACAAGTTCCTAATTAAATTGACTGCATCTTGTTTACTAGCTTGCTCTATAGAGGAAAGTATAAGAGATTTGTTTGACTCGGAATCCTTTCTTCCTATAGTCAAGAATATAATTTTTAATTAATTAATAGGTTTTCTCAAGATCACTTGCATGGGCCGAGTCTGAACATGACTCTAAATTACTTTGCATTAGAGTAATAACAGTACCTAAGTGACCAAATACCTACCAAGTACTGTAACCCTTATAAGTAGATGGCTTTTTTTAATTTCTGCAGTTAGTTTTAAAGAATTTTTAGAGAATTGTGATGAAAATTAAGCGGTTATTTTAAAAAAATCTATCACAAACATTTTTTTATATAATTACCAGAAAGTTGCAATATTTCTCAGAATACTTTTTGATTTCTTCATAAAATTATCAAGAACTTGTAGTAACATCAAGTAAAAAAAATCAGGATAATGAACTTGCTTTCTTGTTTCTTATAACTATTTCCCTTACTAATTAATTAGCTGGAAACTACCTTATGCATGTCACACATCAAAGAAAAATAAATTCCACACTTTTAAGCCTCCGACGTAACTACCGCCTACTTAATTATGTATAAACGCCTTGGTCAATACATAATTCGAGCTACTTAACAATCCAAGAAATCAAAAGTCATGCTTGAGTCCTTTTGTCGGTGACGCAGACAAATGAAACTACAGTTGGATGAATTAAATGATAACTCGCTTTTACCTAAGTTTTTAAGGATCATTAGATAATATAATACATAAAAAAAAATTAGGAGCTAGCTAGGATTCCATATGTTACCAGTCTCAAAATACAGAACACGAGCTTCAATTTGGACCAAACTTTAAAAACTTATAAACGCTTTTCACCAAGGGAACATGGCCCGCCCTACATTGACCTATATCCATGGAAGAATATTTCTACAGCTAGGCGGAGAATGCATTTGAATAAAATGGAAAAGTTGGGAAAAGGACCTCTATGCCGATATTTTATAGAATTTCTCATTATTGAATTGAATTTTCGTTGTATTCAGCAAAACCATCTCAATATTTAATTAGTTAGAGGACCTGTTCGATGTACATGATAATGAGGGCAAATTTTATTAGTATATGTAGTATGGATAGGTAGATTTAGACTTCAGAGATGCGTGAACTATGAGATCCAACTAAAAGAACATGGCATAGATTAAGCATCTTGACCCGAGTAACTTGGTTTGTCTCCATAAATTGTTTCTAAATATTAAAAAGATTGATCTGAATAACAAACAAATGGAACACGTACAAAATTTGGTCATTCATAATTACTTTTCATGTTTAGAATGCTAAAAACTATATATTCTTCTTCAAAAGTGGTTATGTGTTCAAATTTTCTCCAATAAATTAATAATTCATTTAAAAAATATGGTAGTTTGTATTTGCCATGATCTATTGAGCATGAGGATAGAGAAATGGAATACAATTAACCATATTAAGTGTAGGGTGAGGGCGGAGACATTTGAAATGATAAATTAACGGATAAAATTTAATTTTGACATGTTAAATTGATCAAGAATAAGAATCTTTTGGAACATTACTAAATAACAATAGTATATATACACAATTATCAGTTTATAGGCCAAAACAGGGGCGGGATTGTTTGAGGACGCAGGTTAGCGGGCGAATTTTCTCCTGCTAACGTGCTCCCCCGCCAAGATCTCGATGGAACAAAAAGAAGAAAAGTAGGGGGGAATCTTTAATATAGGATTAAGAGCTTCAAATTCAAGAGTACAATCTTATGTGGATCAGTCTGATACAAGATTTGAGGAAGAAGATGAAGATCTGGATCTTGATGTAATGGGGTCAACAGGCTCTAAAGGATAAAAGAAGAAGAAATTGATGACAGAGATTCTTAGATCTAATGAGTTTCAAATGGCTCCTCTTCATTCTCAGAGGTCGTAGAGGTCGCCGGAGTTGATCGGAATTCAATCGCGTCATCTTGGTTTGTCTTCGATCTCTGGCATTGGAAGCCCTGTTTCCTGGGCTGAAGAACTTGAGAAGGAGGAGGTATCATCTGACCTTACTAATTCTATGAATAATTTTGATTATTATTCCTTGATTGATTCGATTCAAGATGAGATTGCCGATATTAGTTTCTGCTGGTAAACAATCTGTTTTTGCTGGCAAAGAATCTCATTCTTTGATTGATTTGATTCAAGAAGATGTTATATCGTCTCATGATAATTTGAATGCTAAAAAATTTCCTAATAACGATGGCATTAACCAAGAATCTGTTAGTGCTACTGATGGGAAGAATATTAATCTGAAAACTAATAAGCAAGAACATAGAAAATCTTTTGTGAGCCTCTTTGCTAACAACAAGAAATCTGGTGAAGGGTTGACATTAAACTTTGTACCTCATTTGCAATCCAATACTGCTACTTTCTCTGCGGAGGAGTGGAAAGAAAGGGACGATCTCTGGAAAAATGTATTAATTGACCATGCTATTGGTATTAATGTTAGGTTCAAGGCTATGGAATCTTATGTTACCAAACTTTGGGGTGCAATCTCTATCCCAAAAGTCTCTTTAATCAAACAATGAGTCTTTTGTTTAATTTTTAAACTAAACAACAAATGAGGGGAGTACTTGAGGCAGGGCCCTGGTTCTTTGGTTATAGGCCGTTGATTCTTAAGCCATGGACTATTGGCATGGACATGGAGAAAATCCAAGACTATAGCTACCCTATGTGGGTGTAGTTTTCTAATTTGAGGCTAAATTTGTGGAGTTCTATAGGCATTTGCAAAGTGGCAAGTCTTATTGGTCATCTAATTACTACAGATAAGCTCACAGCCACAAGGCAGAGGTTGAGTTATGCCAGAGTGTTGTTAGAAGTTGATCTTCCTTTGAAAGAGTCCATTTCTGATCAAATAGCTATTCAAGGGCCTAATGGAAGAAGTTACAATCAGAAAGTATTATATGAACTTAAACCAAGATGGTGTTCTTTATGCAACATAGTAGGACATGACACTGAGAGATGTAGGAGACAAGCTACCAAAAAGAAATGGGTTCCAATTATTAAGCAGCTTGTAAGAGTTGCTCAGGATAATGCACAATAAGTTCCTGGAGGCATAAACCTGAATACTGGGGAAAAAAGTGCAGCAGGCTAATGATGAGATTGGAGATGTTGGTGTTGATATAGTTGTGCCAAAGCCAATAGTTGGAAAAGTGCAGCAGGAAGGAAATGCTAGACAAAATGTTCTGGGGGCGCAAAACATTGGAACTCAAAGCACTGGATTCAGTACTCTTGTTTGTGGAAAACATGCTCAGCATGTGCACAGACAAGGAAATGTTACGCAGCTTGTAAGAGTTGCAGGATAATGTACAGCAAGTTCCTGATGGTAAAAATCTGAATTCTGGGGAAAAAGTGCAGCTGGTTAATGATGAGATTAGAGATGCTAGTGTTGATATAATTGTACCAAAGCCAATAGTTGGAAAAGTGCAGCATGAAGGAAATGCTAGACAAAATATTTTGGGGGCACAAAACACTGGGACTCAAAGCACTGGATTCAGTACTCTTGTTTCTGGAAAACATGCACAAAATGTGCACAGGCAAGAAAATGCTACAAACTTATTCATGCTTTCTCCATAAGTCAATGTGACTGGTTTTACAAGTGCTATTAAAACTAGTTCAGCTAGGAGATATGCAAATGATCGTGGTCCTTCAATTCAAGCTTCACAATTTGCTATATTGGATCATCAGAAATTTGATTTGGACCGCTCTAGTATTGATAGAGGTGAAATCTCTTTTTAATGCACATGGCAATTTGGAACATTAGAGGATTTAATAAATCCTCTAAACACATGATGGTTAAGCATTTTATACAGGAGTACAACCTTTTTTTAAGCTTTATTAGAAACAAAAGTTACTGAAGGAAAAATGCAGTCAATAGCAAAGAAAATTACAAAAGATTGGATGTGGATTTCTAATGTAAATGAAGCAAGCAATGGGAGAATTTGGATACTATGGGACAATGATACGCTCACTGTTCAGGAATTGATTTCTTCTAAACAATACATGACTTGTAAAGTGAAGTCTAGGGATGGAAATCGGGCATGCCTTAATCAAAATAAGAATAGGAAAATACTATGGGAGGAACTTTTGGAATTCAAAAGATATGTTATTGTCCATGGCTGGTTAGAGGAGATTTTAATATTATTATCAACAATGAAGAAAAGATTGGTGGTGCACCTATTACAGATTCTGACACTGAAGACTTGTAGAATTTTATAAACTCAAGCCAATTAATGCATATTAAGTCTACAGGATGTTTTTAACTTGGAATAACAAACAGGAATCGGATTCAAGAATTTGGTGCAGGCTAGATAGAGTTCTGGTAAATGAGAACTGGATTCAACAATACAATTCGAGTCAAGTAGATTTCTTGATGCCATCATGTTCTGATCATTCACCAGCTCTACTAACAGTAGGGGATGAGAACTTTGAGGGTAAAAGGCCATTCAAGTTCTTTCGTATGTGGGCAAAGCATCATGGATTTATGCCTTTGGTGAAATCTGCATGGGATCAAAACATCAATGGTTACAATATGTACAGGTTCCACTATAAGCTTAAGAAATTAAACCTGTTCTCAAGGAGTTGAATAAGAAACATTTCATAAATATTAGTGAGCAAGTTTCAAGAGTCAAATCTGAGATGTGTGACATCCAAACACAACTGAATAATAACCTCTTTGATCCAGTGCTAATTTCAAAGGAAAAAGAATGTGCTATGAAATATGCCAAACTGGTGGAGTGTGAATGCTCTTTCTATAGGCAAAGAGCAAATATTAACTGGGGGATACATGGTGATAAAGGTACTCATTTCTTTCACTCCATCATGAAGGCAAAAAGACATCAAAACAGAGTGTTATCCATCTATTCAGATAATGGAACTAGGATAACTGATATGCCTAGAATCATCTTAGAATTTACTGAATACTTTATATAAGAAGCTCCTTGGTTCTACATGTTCCACTTTGGCTCCTAATCCTAATGTGATTTCAAATGGTCCAGTCCTCACAATTAGTCAATGCAATTATTTGAGCTACCCTCTTACTAGAGAGGAGATTAAATATGTCATTTTCTCTATGTCAGAGGGAAAAGCTCCTGGGCCTGATGGGTTCAATGCATTGCTCTTTCAGGAGGCTTGGAATGTCATTACTGAAGATCTATACCTTGCTATTGAGGAATTTTTCTGCTTAGGTAAACTTCTTGGTACCTATAACACCACATCAATCACTCTTGTGCCAAAAATCCTCAATCCTAACTCTCCAGCA
This sequence comes from Asparagus kiusianus, assembly GCA_022839385.1. Taxonomy (NCBI): domain Eukaryota; kingdom Viridiplantae; phylum Streptophyta; class Magnoliopsida; order Asparagales; family Asparagaceae; genus Asparagus; species Asparagus kiusianus. The sequence continues at coordinate 58,330 of BQKN01063740.1, read as the reverse complement.
GATTACAGGCCCATTCTATGTTGTAATGTTGTTTAGAAAATCATCACAAAAATAATAGCAAGGAGAATTCAAAAAGTTATGGGCTTTTTGATCAATGATGCACAAAGTGCATTTGTTAAGGGCGGGCTCATTTCAAGTAACATTCTCATGGCTCATGAGCTCATTAAGCATTGTGGTGGGAAGAATAATTCTCCAAGAACCATACTCAACATTGATCTTAGGAAGGCTTTTGACATAATAAGCTGAGATTTTATCAGAGCTATGTTAAATGGATTGGCTTTCCCAATTGCTATGATATGCTGGATAATGAAATGTATCACCACTCTCAAATTCTCTCTTTCTCTTAATGGTGCTTTGCATGAGTATTTTCATAGAGCTAGAGGGCTAGGCCAAGGGATCCCTTATCTCCCTACTTATTTGTGATTGCCATGGAGTATCTTTCAAGGAAATTATGTACTCTTAAGGATGACAGGATGTTGAAATTCCATCCAAAATACTCAAGAATGAACATTACTCACTTGGCATTTGCGGATGACTTGTTGCTATTCTGTAAGGCTGATTTGAATTCAATTGCTAGGATACAAACGTGCTTACAAGAGTTCAGTCAGGTTCTAGGCTACAAGTTAATCCTAACAAGTGTTCAATTTTTTTATGTGGGATAGATGACAACTTAAAAAATCAGATTTGCAGTTATTTAAACTTCTCAGAAGGGGAACTGCCTTTGAGATATCGGGGTATGCCATTGATTGCTAAGAGGCTTACTGACTTGGATTGTTCTTCACTAATAAGCAAAATCTCTGGTCAATTCCAAGCCCGACAACAGAGGAGGTGTTTGTCTTATGCAGGGAGGCTTCAATTGATAAAATCAGTTATTTTGGGAATTCAAACATTCTGGACCAGTAATTACATCCTGCCAATTAAAGTTTTTGGGAAAATAAACAGATTATGCTCTAATTTCCTATGGGGGAAGAAAATACACCTTGTATCATGGCAGACAGTATGTCTAAGCAAGAAGGCTAGGGGTCTGGGAATTTTTTAGCAAAAAAACTAGAACTATGCAGCTGCAGTCAAGATTCTGTGGTTAATCCATCTTAAAAAAGACTTGCTTTGGATCAAATGGATTTATGAAAATTATTTGCAAGTTTCAAATATCTGGCAGGTTCAAATTAGAGTGTATGATTTTTGGATATGGAAACAACTCATCAAAGTTAGGGACTTGATGTTGGTCAGGTTTGGCAGCATTAATAACCTACAGAGAATTTTTGGTGCATGCTGTACAAATGGGAAAATTAAGTTGTCATCTGTCTACAAGTTCTAACACAAACAAACACTTCTGTTTGCTGGTCTTCAACAGTTTGGAATGGGCTTCATTATCCAAAGCATTCAATCATTCTTTGGTTAGTTTGTCGCCAGGCTCTTAACGCAAGATCGCCTCTGCCGTATGGAAATTTTGAACTCATGAAATTGTTGGCCTTCTTATTTTGATGATGTTTAACAAATAATTTATTACTAATGTTGTTTGTCTAGTGGTTGTGCATTCCTATGTTTTGTAGACAAACAACGTTGTTGGAGGATGGATGGATTGCGCCATAACGACGATATCAAATGGAGGTTGGCGGAATTGTGGAGTGAAGCATCGTACAATTCAAGTTCAAGATCCAAGTTTAGCTTCATCCGCAAGATTATCAAGAAGAGCTACAATGAAGATCAAGATCAAGCTTTGGTAACATTTA
>BQKN01063740.1:0-56587 GCA_022839385.1 Asparagus kiusianus | reverse complement strand
GTGAGGAGTGTGTGGTGAGAGTCGGGGATCGTCCCAAGAGGAGTGGCGTCGGTTGACGTGCCTAGGGAGAGGTTGTAACCGAGCACTTGAGGGAGACACGGCTAGGTCCAACACTTAGTGGGTGTAGAGTGTGATTGCAAGAGTGTGAGTTGTAGAGTTTTCGGTTAGCTAGAAAACCGAGTGTGTAGAAGAAGTTCCGGCTTCCAAACCGGATTGTGTTAGTGGATTTCTCCCCGGGAGTGGGGAGCGGAGACGTAGGACGGAAGGTCCGAACTCCGTGATCATATCGCTTGTTTGAGTGTGCTTTGGCGTTCATTCATATTTATGTTCATATCTTATATCGCCATTGTCATTAGCTCATTATTTATATGATCCACTATCTTGTTTAGATTGTTTACCCCTTGTGTTAGTTTTATATCCTTGCATATATCATATAGCATATCTCATTGCTAGGATATATCACCTTGTGTATATTGCATATTCTTGCTCATAATTAGTTGTATATCTATCTTGCAAGAATATAATTGTTAATTAGTTTTAATTGGCATTTAATCGGATTAGATTAGCATAAGACCCTAATCACCCCCCTCTAGGGTCTAACAGAAATAAATGCATCATATGTCCTAATCAACATTTGGAAACTTGCAAACACCTCTTCTTTGAGTGCCAATTTTCAGCAAAGATCTGGAATAAAGTGATGAACTGGATGGGATACACTTGGAGAGCATGTGACTGAACAATCTCAAAGGATTGGGTTTTAAGGTGAAATTGAAAAGAATGGTTCTCTCTGCTACAATTTATGTGATTTGGCAGGAGAGGAACTTGCGGATTTTTCAAGGGAAGTTCAGGGGATCAGAGACACTTTTCAGAGCAACAAAAATGACAATCTACACCAAAGTTTTGAATGAAAAATTACCTGTACATATGAAACAAATACTTAAGAGAATGTAATTTTCTTACATTGTGTTCACCAGGGTAAATCTTGATGTTTTGATGTACTTTACAGTTTCACATATTGGGATATGAATAAATTTTTTCATTGACAAAAAAAGAATCTTTTGGAACTGTTCATATACATGAGTAGATGGTTTGCACCATAAATAGTATAATCAAAATTTCTTATTAACTTTCTAACTACTCTAGCATAAATCATCCCATTTTCTAGAACTGTAACCATAGAGAATCTCTACTACAATTGATTTGATCATTTGTTACTCAAGCGTATACTATTTTAACCCCCTCACACCAGCAAGCCTAGATCATTATTATGCATATAAGAGCATCTCCAAGGGGCCGGAGAAATCCGGCCCCTTAGCTAAATTAGGGAACATTTAAGGGGTTTCGGCTTCAAGGGACCGAAAATTTTCCCCTTCACCCCCAAGTCCTTTATCCTCCTCCCCAAATTAAGGGGAATGTTAAAGTCCCTTAACCTTTCCCTTATAATTTTATAATAATATATTTTGTTTTAGAATTAATTTATAGTTAATTAAATTTAGTTAATGTATAATTAATTTAAAATAATATAATTATTTGTTAATATAATTTAGTTAATGTATAATTAATTATTATCTAAATTAATTATTTGTTAAATTTTAATATGATTAATTAATAAACCACATATTTAAATTAATGATTATATAAGGTAATTTCTTAATTTAAATTAATTAATTAGTTAATTTTAGTTATTAATATTTAATTATTAATTTATTTATAAATAAACCACGTATTTAATTAAATCCTAATCTATAAAATCAAAAAAATAAATTTAATTAATTAAGGGGTAGGAAACTTTTAAGGAGAAACCATTAGAGGAGAACTAACCCCTCCCTTAAAGTTCCCCCTAGATTAAGGGACATGATCCAAGGGATTCCTTGGAGATACTCTAATGGTGGTACCAAAACGCTTCTTCTGGTCGCCAATAAAAAACAAAACAAAAACAAAACTAAAAACTGAAAAGCAAAAAAAAAACAAATCATATTTTTGTTATCGTTATTGCAACATTATTTGTTAAGATTATGTATGAGTTTAATTTACCACCTTTTCTCTCTCTCTCTCTCTCTCTCTCTCTCTCTCTCGAACACATGCACATGTGTCTCGCTCTCTAGCTAGCTATAGTGACACTAGGGCTCTGTTTGGCAAAACTAGCTGAAAGCTGCGAGATTATAGCTGAAAGCTGTTAAGTTAGCTGAAAGCTGTGAAATTATAGCTGAAAGCTGTTAGCTGTGTAGCTAGCTGATTGACTAGAGCTGTTTGGTAAAAGTAGCTGTACAACTAGCTTAAATTTGTTAAATGACTAAAAAAGACATGCAATATTATTGATACAAAATTAGAATTATTAGGGGCAAAAACGGAAGAAAAAAATTGACAGCTCATTTTCAAAGACAAACGCTACTTGAGGTAGCTTTTCAGAAGCTACTTGCAAAAGACATAATCTCCAAAATAATCTCCTCCTATTTTTGGTCACCAAACAGCTCTACTAGCTTATTGACCAAGTCAATAAGACACAAGCTCTTAGATAAGACACTTTTTTTGGTTGCCAAACAGTACCTAGGTAGTAGGTTCGTAGCTTTGTTTAGGGCTGAGCATGGTTCGGTCCAAACCGAAAAAACCGACCGAACCGACCCGAACCGACCCGAAAAAATCGGTTTTATGAGTAGGGCAGTTCGGGTCAGTTTGAAAAATTTTTAACCCAAACCGACCGAATATAGTGCAATACTACCCATTCTGATCTCAAACCCTACCCGACCCGTCCCCAAAGAGTCAAAGACTCAAACCCTAAACTTATTTTCTGAATCATTATGGGTTAAAAATAATACCATTATATCAGTGCTTAATGCTTCATAATCTCCTACTTTGTTGATATCATTTTTTTTCTTTAACACGGTTTGTTGTTTGATAAGAAGTTTGAAGTTAGAACCGAACAAACCGATCCGAACCGCACCGAACGGACTTGCAACAATTCGGTTCAGTTTTGAATTATAGACGGTTCGGTTCGGTTGTTCAAAATTTGGTAAAAACCGAACCGAACCGACAGTTGCACACCCCTAGCTTTGCTTCTCTCGCTCTCGCTCTCGCTCTCGCTCTCTCTCTCTCTCTCTCGCTCTTCCTATTTAAACCGTCCCGTCGCCTTCGGACGATCGCGCTTCAATGCATTACTTGAGCACCAAAGCGTCTCCATTCTTCTTCTTCTCGCCGTCTCTCTCTCTCTCTCTCTCTCTCTCTCTCTCTCTCAACTCTATGGGACTTTTGGGTCTTGTTCATGTTCCTCACACGTGCCACGTCTCCTATACACACCGCCTTAATTAACTAACTCCATGATCTTCCATTAGTAAAAATGTTTTTACGTTATATAAAATAAAATAAACAAGTTACTCTTATAACTCTCGTTAAATGCTGAGATCATTTTGGTTCAATTCTAATTATAAAAAGAGAAATGATAAGCATTCATGCATGTGTGTGAAATGTAAGGTTGCAGAAAGGGTCGGGTGGGCTCAGGACGAAATTCCGACCGGACGCGCTCAGCGTGGGTTTGCGTGCCAGGAATTTACGGGCCGGGTTTGGGACTGATCGGGATCGGCCCGACCGAAACCCACCGATTCATTCCAAAAGCTTCGTCCTCTGGGCTCTCTATAGTCTATACAGGCGTATTTTTTTAATCAATTTATCAATAAAATTCTTCTATTAATAATTTTTTGTTAGTTTACTCCCTCTAATTAACATATCTTAAGACGATAATTTTTGTAGCTAGTTCTCAATTTCTCTGCAATTAATAAAATGAATGAATGAATTAGCTTTATGTAGTCTCGGTTAACTGAGATCTTGAAGAGCTGAATTTCTATATTTTGGAAGATGAATAAAATTTTTCATTTACCAATAAAAATAAAAATAAAATAAAATGAATGAATAACTCGAAGCGCATAGGCATAGAATCGTCCGAGTTAAAGCATGTTAACTTTGTATTATTATTCAATTATATTCCACAAATGGATTGTAATTCATTGGTATTATAATTCATAATGTTTGGTAAATTTAATGGATTATATTTTATTTTTAATAATAGAGTATTTAGCATACTAGTGGATTAGTCCACCGTTGTTATCAAAATGATAAAAATTTAACACGTGACTGACAATCCACACGAAAAGAACAAGATTTTGAATTTGTGAAATTATGAGGGTTATTTATGTTTTTTACTTGGTCAAACATTGTGACTTATAGTACATAAAAATTTAGTTTAACTTTTTTTATGGATTATAAACCACAATAAGTGACTTGTCAAACATCTCAATATGACTTATATGACTTATAAGCTACTTTAACAAATTTTGCCAAAGCCGTCGTTGAGGACCCATCTAGGGTCTCGCCTCAGCTCGAATCTGTTGAGATTATAATAGTCCGAACTTTAGAAAAAGTACAGGTACGGACGCCACTGACACGAGCCTAGGCGGCCCAAGGCCCTCTTTGGAACCGATCCTTGCATTTATGAGCACTAGCGGAACTATAGTCTAGTTATATTGTAGTGAGGTAAGTAAGCACATTTATTGCTAAACTATATTTTTTAAAAAAGTAAATCTCAAATGCGACAAATTGATGGGGAAAATGTACTGTGACCCCAAAAACAGAAACTTCATGTGCTGCAGCCCCTCCTAGTTCCCCCCATGCGGTTCAGCCCCTTGAAGTGTGACATTTTGTGCTGCAACTCTTTTTTAGTAATTATTACATACCAGCGAAGCTAAAATTCCCAAAATATCATTATCCCCTCTCCTCAACCCCTCATATCCTCTCTCTCTCTCTCTCTCTCTCTCTCTCTCTCTCTCTCTCTCTCTCTCTCTCTCTCATCTCCTCTCTCTCTCTCCCTATCTTTCCTCTCTCTCTAAAACCAAGGGCTTTCTCATACTCGTCGCCCTGGCCCTCGCCCTCCTCGTCGTCGCCGCCTCCGCCCAGGCCCCCAAGGTTCCCCTCGAGTTCGCCGCCACCTCCCCTCCCCTCCTCCGCCCATCCTCCTCGTCGAAGATCGCCGCCGCTCCCCGCCTCGCCCTCGACTACGCCGGAGTTCGCCGCTGCCGCTCTTCGCCTCGCCGACGAGCTTGAGAAAAGATTTCATTGGGGTTCACCAGCCGACAGTACTTGTTTGTGGCTGGCTCAAGCACTAGATTTATGAATACATACAAAAGCGAAGAGTTTCTTAGGGCGTAAGACGAGCAAGAATCTAACCACAGAAATACAAAATTTATGCATACATCTTGATTGAGGTTCTACTAATTTGAGTAGCAAGTGTACCGTGTCAACTCATTTTTGTCCATTAATCTTAAACTTTTGGTACGGTTTTAATAGTATTGTCTCTGCATAAGCGGTGTGTTTACTGTAGCCTTGTTCGCGGGAAAAATCGTGTCTTTCTTCATTACTGATTCCATTGTCATCTTTAAATAACAACTTTTTGAATTACAAAGATCCGGTCTTTTTATAAGATCCGGTTACAATGAAAATCAAAACAAAGAAATAAAAATTACAACTTTTCTCTTGTTTACCGAACAAATCACGAGCTCCTGTTTTACGGTCGCTCGCTTGCGTGGGTTGTTTGCCTGCGCCGGGGGTTTATCCGTTGACCACCGCGAGATCTAGATCCGGTCGGATCTATACAGTACGACGGGTATTATTTCGCCAAGGAAATAATAGCCCGGGGGATTAATTCACCAAGGAAATAATCGCCCTAATCTCGGGATCAAAGACCAAGCTTTGATCCGGAGGAAAACTACGTAGATCTGAGATCCGATCCTCTCGAACTCTTGTCTTATTTGGCGTTGACGATTGCCGAGCACCGGATCTAGAAGTCCAAGTCTTCAAAGTCTTAAAGCTCTAATCTTTTTAAGTTTTGAGATCTGAATTTGGTAGAGCTTCGACTCCAATTTTTCCAACCTCTGAACAAATGAACCTGAAGGCCTATTTATAGGCGCTCTGAACTGTGCCCGCGCACGGAACTGGGCCGGCCACCTATAGGTGGCTCGGCCACCGAGCCACCTAGAGGTGGCTCGGCTTTGGCCGAGTCCCCCAGGTGTTCGTTGATTTGCCTCTTTGTGCTCGTTTTCCGGTTCTATGGTTGACTTGTTCGGATTCGTTCCGATTCCTGATTTGGCAGTAAATCCACTTCTGAGTTCGAGTCCGAAACGAATCTTTGGTTCGATCTCTATTCGTCCGAGTCTGCTATTGTTTGGATGACTCGTTGATTCCCCGAATCGTTGGCTTGATTCCGCACGCGAGTGGATTTATTCCATTGTTTGTGTGCGGTTCGTCAGCTTCGTAGCCTCGTTAATCAGCTTCGTCGCGTATCGCTTGGCTTCGGCATTGTGGACTAATGGTCGTGCTTGGATACGTCGCCCGATGGTCGGTTTTGTCAAATTGGCGTCGTCGAGCTGTGTTAAGGGACCTATAGGCAGTTTTATACGCCTACAGATACCCCCTCCAAAGTATTTCAGCCTCGTTCTTTTATAGAAGAGTCTAGAATACTTTGGATATGATCGTCCCTACCTTCAGTCGGTATAACAGGGCCTTGGAATGGCTTCTGTTCTGGATTCCTTCAATTCCTTCAGGCTATTCGGTACTTTGTCGAATGCTTGAAAAGGTTCCGGTACTGCATTTATTGTCTGACCGTCTGTCGGAATTTTGAACTTGAAGTCGGTTCTTGATTTCTTGCCTTTTTAGCTCGAGTTTGCTGCTTCAACACAGAACTAACCATCGGTCGTTGGCGTCGAATCTTCATTACAACGCGTTGTCCGGCGTTTGACACAGTTTATACTCGTACGTCTGCTGGAGTATACACAGTTTAAGCTCTTAAGGAATTAGAGCGTGGCAGATACTTGAGTCACGAGACCAATTTATAGAATTGATGCATCAATGACTCGTATTTATAGAATTTTTGGTAAATTCTCAGCCATCAACGGGTTTGATGAGCCTTTACCGACTACCGTTTGAGTCGGGCTAGCATGCGGATTGTTTAAGCCCGTTCTGCACGTGACGTTAAGCTAAAAGAGTTAACCCTTTTAGTGCTACGATATTGAATACGTAGACTTCATCTTTCTCCTGTGAAAAGACTAAACAGCAACGTGTATTAGACGTTGACTTTAGGATTTTTGGCAAATCCTCAGCCTTCAACGGATTTGACGTGCTCTTACCGACTATCGTTTGAGTCGGGCTTACATGCGGATTGTTTTAGTCCGTTCCGCATGTGACGTTGTGCTAAAGGAATGAACTCCCTTAGACTTTGCGCTATGATGTTGAATACATAGACTTTACCATTTGTTACGGGAATAGGTTACCCGGCGACGCGTGTTAGGCGTTGAATTTAGGATTTTTGGCTAACCCCCAGCCTTCAACGGATTTGATTAGCCTTTACCGACTACCGTTTGAGTCGGGCTAGCATGCGGATTGTCTAAATCCGTTCCGCATGTAACGTTGCGCTAAAGGAATGAACTCCCTTAGACTTTATGCTACGATTTCGAATACGTAGACTTCGCTATTGTTACGGGAATAGGCTACCCGGCAACGTGTATTAAACGCTGACTTATCCCTACTTAGGCTTCGGGATAAAATACCCCAGAATCGAGTTCTGGTGTCTCTTTCTACGGAAAAAGACTAAACCGGCGACGCGTGTTAGGCGTCGGCATATCCTTTCTTATGATTCAGGATGAAATTCCCCATGCGTATGAGGCATGGATTTTGGTGTTATTAATAATAACCTGCCACAATGTTAAATATGTGGGCGGGTATTCTTTTTAACGGTTAAGAACTAACCGGCGGTGCGTGTTAGGCGCCGACTTATCCTTTCTTAGGTTTCAGGATTAAATACCCCAGAATCGAACTCTGGTGTCTTCTTCTTCGGAGAAAGACTAAACCGGCAGCGCGTGTTAGGCGCAGACTTATCCCTGCTTAGGATTCGGGATAAATTTCCTAGGATGAATCCAAGATTGAAAAACTCTTGGAAAAGGTTGGTGTGGGAAAGGAAGAATTTTATATTCTATTTCCCGGTCTTCTTTTAGGGTGAAGGCGAACCCGAATACAAGGAAGGAAGAATTTTATATTCTATTCCCAATTGGAGAGGAGACTCGAGGTGGGATCTCCACCCCCAGAATCCGGAAAGGTGAAACTAAGAGTGGGATCTCCACTCCGAGAATCGAAAAGAATCAGATAACCCTAACTGTCGGAAGGTTTGATTACCGAACTAAAGATGAATTTCTCATTTATCGAGAATGAATTGTGGTTTTGGTCCTAACTGTAGGAAGGTTTGACCAAACGGGAGCTTGAGATGACCCTAACTGTAGGAAGGTTTGATCACTCGATTTGAAAGCGGACCTCTTGTTCATTGGAGGAATCGAGAGGGGATTTTGGTTGTGGTCCTAACTGTAGGAAGGTTTGACCAAGTGGGGGGTTTAAAACGATCCTAACTGTAAGAAGGTTTGATCGCTCGATTTGTGGGCCTCTCGTTCATTGAAGGAATCGAGAGGGGATTTTGGTTTTGGTCCTAACTGTATGAAGGTTTGACCAAGTGGGAGGTGAGAGTGAGAGTACAAATCACTGTAGGAATGTTGATTCGTACAATTCACTCAAAAGGGGTTACTGATGTTAAGTGATAAAGACTTAACAAAAAGGGGCTTTGGCAAGTCGTCAATGATCGATAGATCAAAATTCTAAGCATTATATTCGGACTCTAAACATGAAAGTGTTGAGTGCATGAACATAGCAGAAATTTGAATGGATTAAATAGGAAAGAATTTTGGTGGTCCCGTCGTCAATTAGTTTGATCGGTGGGGGATTCTGTGGTGGGAGACTATGAGTCGTCAAACACCAATAGTGTTCGGAAATTAAGAGTTTAGTGTTTATCACTTTATTCATAATGACCGGGTTATCCCTAAGAATATTACATTTAACATTCTTTCGAAAACTTCCCGTTACATGAATTATCCACCCCCAGCTTTCTTTGCAAAACTGGGTGTATCATTATGTCAGCTGCACGATCGGGTTATCCTTAAGAATACCACGCATGGCACTCTCCAGGAACTTCCCGTGGAAGAAAGGAAATAGTTTAGACTCATATACCTATTGGAGCATCAGGGAGCAGTTTAACCTCTTATACCGGTCGGAGGATTGAGAAGCAGTTTATACTCATATACTCTTCGGAGTCTCAGGAAGCAGTTTATACTCTTATACCAGTCGGAGTGTTAGGAAGCAGTTTATACTCTTATACCGGTTGGAGTTGTGCCGTTCTCGACTGGCTTACTCTAGCGTTATGACGCCGGTTTCAACCAAGGTCTGGATACTATTCTTTAAAGTAAAGCATGCCTTGGTGGGATGAAGGATCCTCCTGTGGTATGCGCAGTACTTCGGATCCGCAGTATTGTCAGCTTCCTCCTGATTCGTGATCGGTGGCAGCTTGATCTGAAGTCTTCTGCTGTCTCCGGGACTGCTGTTGCGACGTTTGATTAGCATCAATAGCCGTTGCAGGTGTCTTGCCCTTACCACGGGAGACGAAGTTCGAATTCGGAGAATTAGATGTTGATTAACTCCTCTCGGCTTTCTTCCTTCGGAGGAAGCGTTCGGCTTGTTCACCGCGTACCTTTAAGTCTTTCCAAGTGTTAGACGGTGCTGTCCCTATTGCTTCCAACACGTCCAGTGCGAGGTTGTTGTGGTAAGTCTGAAGAATAAACTCCTCAGTGATTGGGTCCCGGCAATTCAACGCCTTGTTCCGGAACCTTTTGACGAAGGTGTCGACTAACTCCCCGTCTTTCTGTTTCTCGTCGAGCAACGACCCGATGGATATCTCGGTGTCGTCGTCGAAGAAGTTAGCGAGGAATTTTGTCTCCATGTCGTCCCAGCTATTCACGCTTCCTGGCTTGAGGCGGCGATACCAATCGAAGGCGGCTCCGCGAAGGGTGCCAACGAATGACCGCACCATCAGAGGCTCATTACCGGAGATAACACCCAGGTGCGATTTGAAATAAATCAAATGCTGAGTGGGGGAACCCTTCCCATCGAACGGCGTGAAGTTGATTAGACTAAACTTCATCGGATATGGGATTGATTCCCATTCTCTTGGGTATGGACAAGGAATGCCCGTTTTCTTCACCTCTTGAGCGGACATCAACGTATTGATTTTGCTCTCGAGGCTTTTGATCTTCAAGTTTTCACTTGTATCTTCGTTGGCATCCTCATTACCACCCCCTGCGTTGATGGGAGGGTTATTGGCATTATGAGTTTCATTTGCACCTGTGTCCTCATTTTCCAGATTGTTCTGGTTACGACGACTTGGTTCGCCTTGTTGGTTCCTCAGTGCCTGGAGTTGTTGCTCATACATTTCTTTCATATTCTGCATGGCCATCTGTATTTCGAGCCTAAAGCTCTCCTGTTGTTTGGCCATGGCATCTTCGAGCATCTTGGCCACTTGTTCCGTGCTTATCATGAATGACTCGTGGGGTTCTCCTTCGCTGGATACGGTGTTGTCAGACGCAACCGCAGAGCAAGCATCCGATTCTTTATCTTCTGAAGGTGGTCTTATCCGAATCCTACCATAAGTTCCTCGTGCGATGGCTCTGGACTGCAGACGGGTTAGACACCGGGATGCTTTCATAATCGACTCGAGATCATCCCGTGTCGATGTCCTTTTGCTGGTCATGTTAGCAGTGACCATCGAAAATTCTCCATCCTCAATCGCCGTTCTTCTTCGTTGGAAACGCCTAGACCTTGGCTTTGGCGTTTCGGTACTGAGCCTTTCGAAAACCAAAACTCTTTCAGGGACTGTATTGTTGCATCTGCATTCAGACAATACTGCCCGAATAAGTTTGGAACAGGGGCATTGAGTTTCTGTTTTTCGAAGACTCCTTTTTCTGGTTTTATTCGTACCCCCAGCACGATAGTACAGCTCGTCCGTTTGAAAGTCGGAGTAACCTATCGTGTGCTGGCACGACTTCTCACGTATAACGTTATCATCATCGGATGACAACGTTTCCTTCTGAGGGCGAACTGCCTTCTTCGGGCTTTCAAAAGCTACGCGCCTTGAAATATGCCTTTGTGGGCGCCAGTTCTCAGCGGGCTCCCAAACTTCGATGCGCAAAGTGGTGCGCCTGGGTGCCATGATTTCTTTGTCATGCTGAGGGTTGCGGCGACCCCCAGCATGTTGAATCGCTCGGGACTTCTTCATTGGACCCAAACGTTCCTGAACTGAAGCTTTGCATCGTCCATCGGGAAGTGGGCCGAGGCGCTCCAAAACTAACTTCTTTCTCCGGGATGATTCTGCATGACCTCCCGGAGTAGCCATGGGAATTGTCGGCAACTTCGTTTGGTTTGCCGAAGGTTGAACCTGCTTCGAAGGCTGCAAAGGTTGCTCTTTGGCCTGAATCGCCACTTCAGATTTCAGCCTCCATATTTGGCGGGTTGGTGGTGGTTTCTTTGCCACCCCCTTCTGCAGTCTTCTACGGGCTTCTTGGACTTGAGCCTGTGCCTGCGCTGACAGCGCGCGGCGCTTGCGAATGCGCTCCTCAAGTGTCGAACGATTCCGTTTGGCGCGAACCCATTCGTTCGTCAGCGGCTTGGAGGAGTTACCCTTCATCTGTTGTTGAGGCAGCTTGCCTCTCTTATTCTTCAGATCCGCGTCGTAGCGGATCCCGTCAACGGGCTCCATGGCCTTTGCGAATTGTTTCGCAAGGCGTTGACGTTGCCTTTGGCGGGCTCTCTTCGAGAGAGTCACCACGCCCTCCGCGGCAGAATGGTTGGCCAGAGAAGATCCGACTTGGTTGGGAATTGGAGGGATTTCACCCGATGCGACTTTGGCATCCAACGGGGCAAGATCTTCGTTGGTATTTTTAACGTCTTCATACCATCGAGTTTTTCTCCTGGAGGAGAACTTCTTGGACTTGTTGGACTTGCGAGGGGAGGTAGATCTGGACGAGGATGACAGATACTCCTCGAACTTTTGTTAATCGAATTCATACTCGACCTCCTCCTCGACCGGGATCGGGATCCGCGGCTGCGACGCAACGATCTCGGTAGCGAGATCGGTGGCTCCCACTGTGGTCGCCAGATTGTTCGCGGAAAAAATCGTGTCTTTCTTCATTACTGATTCCATTGTCATCTTTAAATAACAACTTTTTGAATTACAAAGATCCGGTCTTTTTATAAGATCCGGTTACAATAAAAATCAAAACAAAGAAATAAAAATTACAACTTTTCTCTTGTTTACCGAACAAATCACGAGCTCCTGTTTTGCGGTCGCTCGCTTGCGTGGGTTGTTTGCCTGCGCCGGGGGTTTATCCGTTGACCACCGCGAGATCTAGATCCGGTCGGATCTACGCAGTACGACGGGTATTATTTCGCCAAGGAAATAATAGCCGGGGGGATTAATTCACCAAAGAAATAATCGCCCTAATCTCGGGATCAAAGACCAAGCTTTGATCCGGAGGAAAACTACGTAGATCTGAGATCCGATCCTCTCGAACTCTTGCCTTATTTGGCGTTAACGATTACCGAGCACCGGATCTAGAAGTCCAAGTCTTCAAAGTCTTAAAGCTCCAATCTTTTTAAGTTTTGAGATCTGAATTTGGTAGAGCTTCGACTCCAATTTTTCCAACCTCTGAACAAATGAACCTGAAGGCCTATTTATAGGCGCTCTGAACTGTGCCCGCGCACGGAACTGGGCCGGCCACCTATAGGTGGCTCGGCCACCGAGCCACCTAGAGGTGGCTCGGCTTTGGCCGAGTCCCCCAGGTGTTCGTTGATTTGCCTCTTTGTGCCCGTTTTCCGGTGCTGTGGTTGACTTGTTCGGATTCGATCCGATTCCTGATTTGGCAGTAAATCCACTTCTGAGTTCGAGTCCGAAACGAATCTTTGGTTCGATCTCAATTCGTCCGAGTCTGCTATTGTTTGGATGGCTCGTTGACTCCCCGAATCGTTGGCTTGATTCCGCACGCGAGTGGATTTATTCCATTGTTTGCGTGCGGTTCGTCAGCTTCGTAGCCTCGTTAATCCGCTTCGTCGCGTATCGCTTGGCTTCGGCATTGTGGACTAATGGTCGTGCTTGGATACGTCGCCCGATGGTCGGTTTTGTCGAATTGGGGTCGTCGAGCTGTGTTAAGGGACCTATAGGCAGTTTTATGCGCCTACAAGCCTGAACAATAACAAATGTATGGTGGCAGTTTTTGTCAGTTCTTTTGTAAATATTCAGTTGTTTTTGCATTTTTCCTCCATGTTTCATAGTGATTGCCGCCATGCTATATCACTAATTTCCATTACCAAATAATCAGCTCACCATCAACATGTTTTTAGCACCAACACATTGAGAAAATGAAAATGTCTCTGTATCATGTAAGAAACTCAACATATATCAACCTTTTTAAGAAAATAAAAATGTCTTATATCATGTAATAAACTCAAAATATCATCACCCTTTGTACGAATAAATATCCAGGGTACTCTGAAGGTCACAAGTCAGGAGTAATAGACCAAAGCCAATTTCTTCAAAAACAAAATTCTCTTGCATACGCTACTAGAAACGCAAAACAGAGGAAGTCGCAACTAAATACAAAATTTATGCATACATGTGAAATGAAATTTCTTATGTGGTTGATTGATGTCAGTTTTCTCTATTGAGCTTATGCGTAAGGTATCGGATATATGCTCATTTGTGCGATGTCTATGTTGGATTCAGAAATGTAATGCCATATCTTCTGTCAGTTCTAACCCGCGACGTGTTAGTTCTAACACACCGCGTGTTAGTTCTAGCCCACCGCGTGTTAGTTCACACACACTAGGTATGTTATATATGTTTGCACTAACTAACTAGATGCTCTTCTTTCAGTTCTCCTTCTCCGTTCCTCCTCATATTTTGTCATTAGCATGTCATTAGGGTTTCTGTCATATAATTCATGCACTTAATTACCTCAATTAATCAGAACCCGGAACCCATCAAATTAATAACACACATAGCTACGGTTGCGTACTGCAAGGGAAAAGGGAAGGACACTACTGCGGTTGCGTACTACAAGAAGACGGACGAGAAAGGATGGCATTGCAAGAGGCAAGCTCAGCTTCCCAACCCACTCTGCGGCTATCACCTCGCCCAAATCAAAAGCCTACAGCTCAAATCATCGGGTGTTGAACTACCTGTGGCGTGTCAGTTCTAACTCGCCACGTGTTAGCTCTAACCCGCGGCGTGTTAGTTTTGAATGCTTGTCAAAAATATGGGAGTAGATGGTAATGACTGTATTTGAGTTTATATTTGCCGACTTTGATTTGAGATTCTAAGGAGCATGAGTACGTGGTATGCTCTCATCAGCCAGCATGCTGCTCAAACAAAGTAAGCTCTCTTCTTTTTCTTTTTGGTAATTCAAAGTTTTGACAAGTATTTGAGTGAAAGTCTTGATTAAGAAAATATAAAATGTGGGCTAAAGAGGTTGTTGCCCAATGAGCTTTCTTGATGGTGCTTTTTGTCAACCGGGCTAGAATTAACGTACAGTTCTTGTTGCGCGTAGCTTGGTGCCAGTTGAGTATTTTTTTTTTGGTAAATGAAAACTTTTATTCATCAACCATTGAGAAATTATGTACACCTCAAGAATACTCAGCAAATAAGTAGCTGAGAACTCAAAAAGCTAAAAAATACAGTTTCACTCCTCAAAAAAAAGAAACCTGTCAAACCCTATTAGGGGGGGTTATTGAAGATGATTGCCAGTTGAGTATTGGTGTGTGTTGATTAGTGTCAGTTCTGCGCAGCTCAACTGTAGATCACGTATCCGTGTTGAGGGATCCCTTGGTACATGACATCGGTTGTTTGGAGGCAAAATTTGAACCTGGATCCTTGAACGCCTTAAGATCAACGTTCAAGGATGCATTACAGTTTTTCATCCGTTGCGATGGTTAAAATAGGAAAAAGGTTTAAGATACCTAAGTTTTAACCGCGTCCATTCTCGACTCGCTCGTTGCCTCCAAAAAATTTAGCTTTGCAATTGATAGTTACAGCTGCTGACTATTATTGGGGGTTAGAACTAACACGCTCAGGATTAAAACTAACACACGGTGTGTTAGAACTAACACATCGCAGGTTAGAACTAACACGTCACGGGTAGTTTAGCGCCTGATGGTTTGAGTTGTAGGCTTTTGATTTGGGCGAGGTGATAGCCGCAGAGTGAGTTGGGAAGTTGAGCTTGCCTCTTGCAAGGTCATCCTTTCCCGTCCGTCTTCTTGCAGTACGTAACCGCAGCAATGTCTTTCTCTTTTCTCAAGCTCGTCGGTGAGGCGAAGAGCGGCAGCGGCAAACTCTGGCATAGTCAAGGGCGAGGGGGAGAGTGGCGGCGATCTACGGCGACAAGGACGGGCGGAGAAGGGGAGGGGAGGCGGCGACGAACTCGAGGGGAGCCTTGGGGGCCTGGGCGGAGGTGGCGACGGCGAGGAGGGCGAGGGCCAGGGCGACGAGCTTGAGAAAGCCCTTGGTTTTAGAGAGAGAGAAAAGAGAGAGAGAGAGGAGATGAGAGAGAGAGAGAGAGAGAGAGAGAGAGAGAGAGAGAGGATATGAGTGCTGGGTCCGATGGATTGAGGAGAGGGGATAATGATATTTTGAGGGTTTTAGCTTAGCTGGCATATAATAATTGCTAAAATGGGGCTTAGCACAAAATATCATACTTTAAAGGACTGAACCACATGGGAGAAACTATGAGGGACTGCAACACATGAAGTTTCTGCTTTTGGGGCCCCAACACATTTTTCCCTAAATTGTATGGCATTTGTTAATATTTAAAACTAGAACTATATATGATCAAATTTTAAAGTGGTAATCAATTACAACTGTATCTAACATATAATTGTAAACAATATTATCTTATTTTTGTTATATATATATATATATATATATATATATATATATATATATATATTTTACAATATATATATATATATATATATATATAAAAGAAAGAGTTCTAGAGACTTAAAATATCTCAATTTTCAGTCTAGAACTAATTGGCTGACCCCTAATTCTTAAATTATTTTTACTTTTCTTCTTTTTTTTTTTGTTATAATGAAATATAAATATTAAATTTTCTCATCTGAAAGAAAACATGTAAGGAGTTAATAATCAACAACAGTAATTATTGGCCTTGAGATACACGACAACAGTGAACAACTCTGCGCTAATAATCAAATTTCAGTTTCTCAGATGGGGGTTACACTTCTACAAAGTCCAGTCATGCTTAATCAAGCCGCTACTAGTAATTAAAAAAACACTCTTCTCCATTAGAAAACAAAAAGGTAGATGATTACGAGAAAACCCAACTTAATTTATCCAAGAAGACGTTAACACGAGAAATTAAACTAGGAGTTAGTATAATCGCAGATAAACCCCTATAAGGTATAGTTGTCGTGACTTATCATTCTTCTAGTTTTATTGTTGCAAATAGATTTGGAAAATGATTTTTTTACTCGATTATCCTTGGGTAATCTATTTGTCAGAAAAAGAACTCTCTTTACTAAGTATGGCAGTAAAACTAGATTTCTGCAAATTTGATCAATGTTAAGAGTTGAGAATACAATATATATCATATTAAAGAGAATTGATATCGTTTAGCCTACCAAAGATCCTAAATTAACAAACGCAAGTTATCCCCAAAATTCTCCTTTCCGTCATTCCACTCTCTCCTTTCACAATACTTTCATGCTCCTGTTCATATTTGTAGGGAATCGCTAAGGCATGTCCCCAGAGAATCTTAGGTCGCTTGTTGTGCTCGACGATGATAAGGAGCATCGGCACATATTAGCCAAGATTCGTAAGTCAAAATTGTTTGGGGAGAAATCGGGCCCAACCTAGAGTTGATGGGCCTTAAACAGAAATTAAGAATCAATTTTAACTCAAAAGCTATAGCTATCAGGTATTGATCCAAACCCCTATTTAAGCACATCACTCTTTCTTATCTTGTCCGATGTGGGACTATACTCACATATTAATCACCTCAACAACTCTACCTTAATTTGTGAGCATAGTTCAATTCTACTATAATTCAATCTTCCACGGAATTCACTAAGTTTTGCACCACTTCACTCATGGGCTAACCAATTCACAAACTTTTGCATCACTTCACTCATGGTCTAATCAGACAATGCATTCAACACATAGTTATCAAACATCCGTAGGAACTTTCACCACTTCACTTGTGGTGACAAACTAGACTATATCAAACCTAAACTCTTATTTAAACTCATCACTCTTTTTTACCTTATCCGATGTAGTACTATACTCACATATTAATTACCTCAACAAAAATAAATGAATAATTTAGATCAAACATAAACTTCACATCAGGTTAACTCTTCCTAATCATCAACTCCATTACTTTAATTTCTCATACTCTTGACAACAAACGGATACGTGAAGAGAAAAATTCTTATGGATCGGGTTTATTGGTTATATGTAGCCATGTAGGATTTTTTTGAAAGATCCTATTTCAGTATTTAATTAAAAAAATTGATAGATTTTGAAATATTTGCAGCCTTTTGATATGCTTATCATTTTTAAAGATCCTCAATAAATTTTGAGATATTATGCTTATCATACTCACAAAACTTTCGGCAATTTTGATCTAATATTACAACTGAGAAAACCTGCTATGTGCCTATTACGTTCAAATCGACTTTTATCCGGATTGAACCAAGTTTAAGTGGCAACACCCAGAGAATTAGTATTCTAATCGTATAAAAGATCCCAAATTATGAAGGAATTAAGTAGGAGGTGTATTAAGGCACACATATACGATGGCTAAAATAGTGGGAGATATAATCACGGGATAATTGCAAGAGGTAAAATAGGAAAGATGATGTTTGGATATAATTTCAATTATCCAAAAGGATAAAATTCATAACAAGCGCCAATTATTATTATTAAAGAAAAATTAGTAGTAGAAAAATAATCTCATTCCCCCGTCAGCCCAACTCGTTTCCATGACCGTGAAAGTATATAGCAAGTTCAAAACAAAAAGGGTCAAAACAAGGTAGAAAACAAAAACAGAAGGAACCGCTCGAAGCTGTGTTGTCATTTCCACGTGAGCCTCTTTCTCCTCTCTCTCTCTCTCCCCCCTATAAATACCCCCACTCCCCCCACCCCTCGTCTCACCGCAAACTCCCCCCCTCCCTCGCTCGGAAAAAACAATGGCGCACCTTTCTCAATCCTCACCCTCCAAGGACTCGACGTGGTACCTCTTCGCTCTCCCCTCCCTCCTCTCCACCGACATCCTCCCTCCTCCCCACCTCTTCCTCATTTTGATCCTCTCCTTCGTCTCCATTTACCTCCTCACATGGGCCTTGTCGCCGGCTGGCCCGGCCTGGGCCCAGAACAACCGCACCCGGATGGGACGAACCCAGCTCCGCGGACCGAGAGGCCTCCCGGTGCTAGGCTCCCTCCTCTCCCTCACCCGCGGCCTACCGCACCGCACCCTCGCCCGCCTCGCCCGCGCCCACGGATCCACCCAGCTCCTCGCCTTCTCCGTGGGCTCCACCCCCACCGTCGTCTCCACCGACCCCGCCACCGCCAAGGAGATCCTCACCCACCCCAACTTCGCCGACCGCCCCCTCAAGTCATCCGCGCGTGAGCTCATGTTCGCACGTGCCATCGGCTTCGCCCCCAGCGGCTCCTACTGGCGCCTCCTCCGCCGCATCGCCTCGTCCCACCTCTTCGCCCCACGCCGCGTCGCCGCCCACGAGCCCGGCCGACAGCACGACGCTGACGTCATGGTGTCGTCCATCTCCGGCGAGATGAAGTCGGCCGGGTGCGTCAAGCTCAGGACCCACCTCCAGGCCGCGGCCCTCAACAACATCATGGGCAGCGTGTTCGGCAAGCGGTACGACGTCTCGCGGGCCAACGGAACCGACCCTAAAGTGGCCGAGCTCCAGGAGATGGTCCGCGAGGGTTTCGAGCTCCTGGGCGCCTTCAACTGGTCCGACCACCTCCCGTGGCTGGCCCGCTTCTACGACCCGGCCCGTGTCAAGGTCCGATGCGCTGCCCTCGTGCCACGTGTGAGGTCCTTCGTCAGCGCTATCATTGAGGAGCACAGGGTCGGGGGGCGAGCGGGGAAATCGGTTGGAGACAATGCTGACTTCGTTGACGTCCTTCTCTCCCTGGACGGTGACGAGAAGCTCGGAGAGGACGACATGATTGCTGTTCTCTGGGTACGTTCGTCCACCGGGCGGTGACCCGACCCGTGATGACTTTATACGCTCATTATAGTCTTCGGCCGTTATTTGTCTTTCCGAATCCCATTGAAAAACATTCCGGTTCACTTCTCAATAGCCTATTAATTACTCTTTACCAAGGCTCAGTAATGATTAATTTATTGTATCTAACTGCAGGAAATGATATTCCGCGGTACGGACACAACTGCTCTTCTGACCGAGTGGGCAATGGCCGAGCTCATCCTCAACCCACGTGTCCAGGAGAAGCTCCGCCAAGAGATCGACTCCGTCGTGGGGCCAGCGGGAAGCGAGGTCTCCGACGCGGACGTGGCTCGGATGCCTTACCTTCAGGCAGTTGTGAAGGAGACCCTGAGGGCCCACCCGCCTGGCCCGCTGCTCTCGTGGGCCCGGCTCTCCACCGACGATGTTCAGCTCAGCAACGGGATGGTCGTCCCCGCGGGGACCACTGCCATGGTCAACATGTGGGGGATCACGCACGATGAAAACGTGTGGTCCCAGCCGGAGGTTTTTAAGCCCGAGAGGTTCGCTGAGGCGGACGTGGACGTCCGCGGATCGGACTTGAGGCTGGCGCCCTTCGGGGCGGGCAGGCGGGTGTGTCCCGGTAAGAACCTGGGTCTGGTGACTGTTGGGCTTTGGATAGCGAAGTTGGTGCGCGATTTCGAGTGGGGCCCGGTCCAGTGGGCCCCGGTGGATCTTGATGAGGTGCTGAAGCTCTCCTGTGAGATGAAGAATCCGCTCACCGCTGCTGTGGTTGCTAGAGAGAATTAATGTCGACGCTGTTTGGTTTGAGAGTATATGGTGCTGTTTAATTAAGGTCTTGAGTGTTCGTAGTTAGGGTGAATAGGGTTTTTATAAAAAGGAAGTCTATGAAATTGTTGCCGGGGGCTGTGAGGTCTAGGGTTTTGGATGGGGACTCCATTTTTTTGAGCTGGGTCTTGACGGGTTGATGGAGTTTCCTTTGTTTTAGTATCTAGTCTGGTGTGACACCTGGGAGTCTTATGAAAAGGGTTTGTAATGGTTTGTTTATTATGGAGTTATATAGAAAGAAATTAGTGTCGTTGCGATATTTTGTTGCTTTTTGTGTTTGGTTCTTGATTTTTATTGGAGTTATTTTGTTATCTTTTAAGTGAAAATCATTGTCGATCTGATAAAAAAAACCGTGAGGTCTTTAAGATATTCAAGGATTTTCAATTATGTGCCATTCATTATTCATGTTCTCAATTATATGCCATTCATTATTCGTTATTACGCAGTGTTTTAGCAAAAGATTAAAACACGGGGGCCTCTTCCTCTTCTTTTCTTACGAGTTAATGGCGGCTGGAAGTTAAAAAGGAGCTTCGATGCTTCGTTAGTTGTGATGTGTGACCTGCGAAAGATGTGGGTACGCATGTTTAGGAATGCAACCTGCCCCCATGGGGGGCGAGCTCCTCGATAATATTAATTATAACGGTAAATTATTAAATTTGATAATTTCAAATTTCTTTTCTTGATTAAGAAGTTGAAAATGAAAGATTGACGCGAAGTTAGGTACATCTGCTCTCTCTTTCACAACTTGATATTTTTCCATGTAATTTCGGTTAATATTCAATTAGGTTGCAATCGGACGGAGGACCAATTACTCAATCTTAGCCGTTTATTTTAAGTTTAAGGAATGGGCCTCGTAGAAATTTTATTATTCACAAAAAGGAAAATAATTCGTTAGTGGGTTTTAAGGAACAATGTTTTTGTAGATAATAGTTGAATCTCATGTGTCCACATCCTAGCCAGTGAAATTGGAATCAGTGGCTACAGTTTGAGTAGTTTGGCCCTCTCCATAATTATCGTCTACCGTAGAGTGGAGCCGATTCATTATAATGACCATATGCAAGTACTTTAATTAAATCTGCATGAATAATCTATAAAACAATAAAGTTATTTTGTTAAGAACAAAATTGGGAGTTGAAATCACGTGAAGTTTGTGTGCAAATTCATGGGATTTCAACTATTGTGAAGCTGCAGAGAGCAACTAACAAAGAGCTCGAAGTGAGCTCTCTGCCCAATGAACCAGCATCTTAGGAGTGAGCTCCCTGCCCAATGACTCTGCATCTTCATGGGATTTCAAATCTCGTGAAATCTGCATAGGCCCCACTCACCCACTTCTTTATATCTCACACATCTCACGTGAGCTCATTTCTCGTTCTCTCTCTCTCTCTCTCTCTCTCTCTCTCTCTCTCTCTCTCTCTCTGTGTTTGCTCATTTACCCCAAACCTTAGATCCTCTCCCCCCGCCACCGCCATCGGCTGTCTCCGTTCTCACCATCACTGCCATCGATCTTTTTCAGGTTGAAAAGTGTTGGAGTTCGTCGGATTCTAAATTTAGGTCGACAAATTTTTGGTAATCTTTAAACTTTTTTACTTTCTCTCGTAAATTTTTACATATTCTCACTATTTTATCATAATAACTTGTTTAAGTTTAGATTTTGAAATAATTTTTAAAATATTTATGAATTTTGTAAAGAAAAAATAAAGAAATTTGTATATGAAGTTAGAGGGGGAAATTAGGGGAATTTATAAAAATAAGTGTAAACATTGACATCAAAAAAGCTTTTGACACTATCAGTTGGAGATTTTTGAATGATATGCTAATGGGTCAGAAATTTCCAATATTCATGATTGATAGGATTATGGCCTCTGTTTCTAGTCCTAAATACTTCATTTCTCTCTATGGATCTCTTCAAGGTGAGAGAGGCTTGAGGCAAGGCGATCATCTTTCCCCCTATCTTTTTATTTTAGGTATGGAATACCTATCGAGAAGTTTGGACATGTTTAAACATGACATGCTTTTTAAATTACACCCCATGTGTAAAAAATTGAAGTTACTCACCTTATCTTTGCTGATGATCTCTTGTTATTTGGGAAGGGCGATTTATACTCAATTCAGAAATTGCATCAATGTGTTAAGAAGTTTGGTGAAACCACTAGCCTTGAAACAAATCCTGATAAATGCTCTGTTTTCTTCGGTGGAGTGGATGATACAGTCAAGTCTGATATTATCAATATCTTGCGTTTTAAAGAGGGCACCTTTCCTATCAGATACTTGGGTATGCCTCTCATTTGCAAGAAGCTTTCTTATGTGGATTGTAATGCTCTCATCAATAAAGTATCAAACCAGCTCCAAACTTGGTCAAATCACAAAAAGCTCACCTATGCAGGTAGATTACAAGTTATTAGAAGTGTAATTCTGGGGATACAAGTATTTTGGACTTCAAATTTTATCCTGCCAGTTAATGTTTCCTGCAAAATAGATGAATTGTGTAGAAATTTCTATGGGGTAAAGCAAATCAAACCTCTAAAAACTCTCTTGTTGCTTAGGAAACTGTATGTTTGGGAAGAAAACTGGGAGGTCTGGGGGTATTCTCTGCCTCTAGTTGGAACTTGGCTGCAACTTTAAAGAACATATGGTTCATACATAAAAACAAAGAGACTCTCTGGATCAAATGAGTTCATGGGCATTATTTGAGACATAGGGACATCTGGCAAGTGTGTTCTAAAACTGGCGATTCATGGCTATGGAAACAAATATTGAAAAAAAAGAAATAACGCTGTGAATATATGTGGAGGGGTTGATAATCTGATGCAGCTCATGAATTCTTGTATTGGTAATGCTATATCTCAGTTATCTACCTTGTATTATTCTTTATTCCCTATTACTCAAAGGGTGCCATGGCATGACACTGTATGGGGAAGTATGAACTACCCTAAACATTCTTTCATTTGTGGCTTGCTGTTCAAAACCGACTGCTTACACATGATCGATTGATGAGAAGGGGTGTTATTGATTCAAATGTATGCAATTTATGCTCAAAAGATTGCCAGGAAAGTCAAAACCATCTGTTTTTCGATTGTTGTTTTTCTAGTGAGGTGTGGAATCATATCATGAATTGGTTCAAGTTCACTTGGAAATCATGTGACTGGAGGCTACTATTGAATTGGTACTGCACACGACTGAGGGGTAAAGGTTTTAAACAAGGAATCAAGTGTATGACTTTTTCAGCAACTATCTACAGGATATAGGGTGAAAGGAATATGCTAGGATCTTCCAACAAAAGCACAAGAGCATGGAGTGTTTGAATAATGACATTAAGATGGATATTCTGATGTCTAATATTAATTCTCCAATATTTGTTAAGGATAGAAGCTGGTTGTGCTCCTTGTAAAAGCTCTGTACATATAGAGTTTTTTTTTTGAGTTCTTGTTTACTGGTGTAGGCATCAAAAATTACATATAGGTCTCCGCACACGGGTCGAGACAGAGAGAAGACAATAAACATTGTTATTAGGGTTACAGAAGCTCATTTGACGACGACAAATACATGAAGTGAGTCGACGGACCATACGAAGCAACGGAACTTCGGAATAACGGAAACAAGAGCTGATCGGTAGCCCCGTGTCGCTTACGAAAGGCGGAGCACCCCTCGTGTCCCATTTACTCCACATATAATTCAATCATGGGAGCCTGTAGGTCTCCTCGTCAGCTTTCTAACGCATATTGAACCGTGTAATTTCGAGTCCGGACGACGAATTTACGGTAGAAACAAACTCAACGCGCCAAAACCAAAAAGCCGAACCGAGACACCCCCGGGGTGTCTTGACTTGGCCAAGACACTTACAAGTGTCTCGGCCAAGCCGAGACACCAATGAGTGTCTCGGCCACGCCGAGACACCCACGGGTGTCCGCAGACCCGAAAAGCTGTTTTTGGCAGTTTAGAGTTGTTTTTCGATCGTCTGGATTTGTTCCAACCGATCTGATAATGTGGTTAAGTGGTTTCAACTGAAGATAAGATGGAATTAACCGTTCCTATCCAAGGACAGGGTTCCTGAAGCCTATAAATACAGCCTCAGGGTCTTTATTTTTTTAGATTTGGAATTCTCGAGCTTCGGCGAAGCCCTGCCAAATTGAGGACTGAAGAGCCACGAATTTTAAAGAGGAGGATGAGATATCGGATCAAATTTATCAGCATAAAGAAGAGGAGCTCGTAAGATCTATACTTCCCGGTTCCTTCCTTGAGATCACCCTGTTGCAGTGATCTCAAGAAGAGTGGTTATCTCGCCGTTGCCGAGATAACTGTTTTAGTTTCTTGATTCCTTTACGAATTAACGAAGCTCTGGATCTGATCTGATCATTTGGTGGTCCACGGATATCAACGTCCTCGTCACAGGCCAAGATCCCACGCAAGCAGCGGGTGATAAACGCCCGTTACGTTTGTTTAAAGATAGTTGTATTTTTCTTATTTTTATTGTGAAAGAAAGTCTTATAAAAAGACTAATTTTACTTTGAAGCTGTAATCGATAAACGTGTAATGGATTCAGCAATGAAGATATCAACTTTTACCGCAAATAACTGGTTGTTGACATCTCGGAAATGTTACATGAGATACTTGATGTACATAAAATTCTCATTTTGGTAGATGAATAAAAGTTTTTTCATTGACAAAAAAAGCGAATATTGTTTAATTATTTAAATTATGCAATCGTAAAAATATAAAGGTTTGATCTATGGTAAAAATTATGGATGTGTAAAATTGATATTAGGAGATTTAATTGTAAATAATATTTTATGTATCTTTCGTGTAATATTGATATTAGAATTTTTTACTCTTCAGATGTAACGATGAGCGATCGAATCATAATTCTTTGTTCGTATGATGAGAATATTAACTATTTCGAGAATAATATGTCTGTATATGAAGGAGGTGTGACGAAACTGTTGTTTATATTCAAATAATGTACTTTCGATGGATTGGTTAATGACTCACACAAACTTACATTAATTAATCCATGTGAGTATTACCTCAATATGATTTGCAATTATCCCACTACGGGGAGCAGAACAAAGCGACATTCAAATCTCAAATGACTACGATATGAGTCTCATTGGAATATTAAATGACGAGAACTATTCGATTGACTTATTTATTAAAAAGCATCACAGAAATTTGGGCAAAGTGGTGAATCACAACGTAGTATACTCTCGCATGTTGGAGGACCTAGGAGTTGACTCCACCAATTTTTTTTAATCTCCGCAATAGGATATGGGAAGAATATAGTCACAATACTTTAACGGTCCTTCACTTGTGGGGACTTCAAGTGCCTTCAATGATAATGCTCCTCATCAAGATATAAGACCTTCAATAGGAGTGACGATAGACGATGATAATGCAAGTGTCGAATCCGAGAATGATAATAAAGAGGATGGCTTACAAATTAATAGCGTGACGTGTTTGATAGATTGTGATGAATAGAAAACCAATTAATTAACTAATGTCATTCTAACAATGAGTATTTCGTATTAGAGGATTCGCCCCCCGATGATCTTCATGGAGATGGATGGATTGATGACTCCACAATGAATAATATTCCTATTGACACTAATTTAAATGATGATACACAAGATGACGACTTCTCATTTAGAAAGGACAATCTATTTAAAAGCAATGAGAAATTGATTCATGCGCTTCGTTTGTGGGTCATAAAAAAATGTTAAGTTTTGATAGACAAAAAACAATGCAATAAGCTATAATGTAATTTATTTTTACTGCAAAGTTGGTGAGGAAAAACATATTAGTGGTCTCCATGATGAAAATACAAAGTGCTCTTGGAAGCTTAAACATGCTTAGGGGCAAGAGTAGGCGGTCAATTTAAAATAACACACTACAACAAACTTCACACATGTAGCAATTCTCGATTAGGGATGGATTATAAACACGTGTCAGCCTCTTTCATATATCGATTGATTATGCCTAAACTAAGGAAGGTTTTCAATTTAAAACCAAAGTATATTCATATTTTAGTGCATAATGTGATCAACTTGGATGCATCATACAACAATTGTTGGAATGCTCGGATGAAGGCGATAATAAGAAATATTCAAACATTGAGACTAATCTTATGAGATCTACCACATGATTTTGAAGCACTCAAAAAAGAAAATATAGGGACTGTGTACAAAATATCATCAGATCTCATTGACAGCAGAGGTGGACGATTCACGAGGGTATTTGGGCATTTGGGCATTACATCGAGGGATTCAAATATTATTGTCCTATTCTTAGTATCAATGGCACACACTCGTATGGTAAATATAAATGTGTTTTGCTCATTACAACCGGAGTAGACGTAAATGGCGGTTTATTTTCTTTGGCATTTGCAGTGGTTGATGTTGAAAACACAAAAAAATAGGCATGATTCATGCATCAGATATCATATCCCTGGTGTGCGAATGTGGTTGATTATATTCATATCTAATAGGATGAAAGGAATTCTAATAGCACTCTAACGATATTTTTTATCACTACTTCAACATCGCTATTGCTTATGACATATTAGGGACAACTTTAAGAGGAAGCATGGACAAGTACATTTTCAATATCTTATTTGGAAAGTTGGATGTGTAATGAAAAAATTAGTTTATGAGCAACTATAGGAGAAGATTAACATTTCACAAGCTGCACATGATTGGATTAAATCTAGTTTGGATCCGAACAATGTTGATAGGTAGGTTTTATGTGAAGATGGCGAGAAACGATTTTGTATGATGACCACTAACGTTTCTGAGAGTTTTAATAATGTGCTTAGGGGAGCATGCAGTATGCCAATACAGTCAGCAGTAAAAATATTTTACAAACTTAATAACGGGGAAGGGATCCCCCGAATATTAGGTATCCGTTGTTAAACCAGTCCGAATACTTTATTCTTCCTCAGATGACGTACACTTGGTGCAAATATCCCGTTGGAGTTAACGCCAAAAGTTGAAGGCATATTAGTGGATCAGATTGTGCAGACTTGAGAATTTTGTGTTGTTAGATACAATTTTAATGTTTGGGATGTCATTGAGGGAATATCACATAGAAAAATTTGCTCTTGCAAAGTTAATATGCTAGTGGATCAAACTTGTACATACACTAGCAATATACAACAATTATAATGACTTCCTTGTTCTCTTGTTGTAGCGACTTGTTCGGATCTACAGGAGGGTGTGAGGATATCACATTATACATTCGTAGTAAATTGGTATTCAACTTATAAATACCAACAAACATGCAAAGAGTGTTTTCGTCCACCATACGATAGTCGACATTGAACACAAGACAGGCGAAAGATATTATCTCCTTTGCGTAAGAGATCAGCTGGGCGATCTCACTCCGTACGAATTTGAAATAATATGAACGAAGGACGATAAGGTGTTAGAGGAAAAATAGATATAGTAGGTGCGATCAACCGAGCCACAACAAAAATAGTTGTCCAACTGGGCTTAGGCGTTGATTATTTAGGGCTTCATTGTATGGAATATATTGCTTATGGTTTTTATAACATATAACCTTTTATTTTTAATCTTGAACATGTGACTATTATTGTGCATATTCTATTCTTATTTTTCTTTTCTATGCTATGTATTCTTTATTTAATATTGAATATTCAATACATAAGATTAAGTCATTCAATTGAAAAATCTAACGTATTTTATTTTAATTGCAGAGACATCCATTATGGATTTGGGACCAATACAACCCGACGTATTATACCTTCAGACGGATCATCATTCCCAAAAGATTGGCTTAGGACAGGTAAAGTAATTATGTATATATTTCTTATTTTTTACGCTAGTTTCAATTTTCTGAGAGATTTTCTTAATTTTGATCCGTGTGCAACCCATAGCAAAAATTAACATAGTGGACCATTCCCAGAATCACTCGGGCTGGGAGATGGAGGACAATCGAGTACTACAATTGGTAACTCAGGTCGGTGAGATGAATTACGCTTGACTGGGCCCCTTATTGGTGTTCCGATTGAGAGGTGCTCAGGGACCAACATCTTTCATATACATATAGGGGAATGTATCATTACACTTCAGGACGTAGCCGTCATACTTGGGCTCCGTATTGATGGTTCTGTTGTTACGAACACCGATGATCATAATTAGACTGAAGTATGTAAGAGGCTTCTTGGGCAGGTTCTCAATTTCTGGAGTGGTGTCACGAAGTTATTGTGGCTTTGTTTGACATTTAAGGGAGATATATCGGTTGACGCCAAGGATGAGACGATTCAGTATTATGCTCATGCTTACATATTGCACACGATAGGGTGTATGTTATTTCCTGATACGAGCAAAGATCTTATACATGCACGATGACTGACACTACTTGAGGATTTTGAGGTGTACGATACTCTATTAGTCTTGACAATACCTATATAGAGAACTAAGCAGGGTCTCCTTGATCCTGAATAAAGATTTCAAGAGGTGCATTGCATTACTATAGGTTTGGTAATGGGAATACATTCATATTAGACAACATACTTTGCATGTGCACCGCGATCTATAGAGTCAGTTTCCTTTAGGATGTAGGTATAATTATACATGAATTTAAAATTATTTATATTGCCTAAGTTTATTCATATTGAATTTGTTCTAATATATATTTTTTGCCAAATAGGTATAATGTGAGACACTCTAAATACAAAATTGCGACTAGACATATAGAGTTTTACGAAAATGAGCTTGATGGCCTCCAACACCAATAGGTAAATATAAAACTCAATTCATTATTTTTATTTTAATTTTTCTGTGGATGTTGATGCAAGTTTTTTAAATTTCAGTTAAAGTGGACACCCTATTCTCCGCCAGATCTCGATATGTATGTCCTTGCACATATTTGTAGAGATACTGCTACTTTGTGGAGAGCCAATGTCCCCTTGATATGTTGTGAGATTGTAAAGTTGCATGTCCCATGTCATATGCTACGACAATTTCTTCTTTCTCAGTATGTGTCAGATCTTGTTGAGCAAATCGATCGCAAGCGACAGATGATATCGCATCATACGAACCGGGCCTTATTGCGTGTGGCCTACATAGACAAGTGGAATAATAGATGGAATTTCATACAGAATGAGAGAAACTCAACAAATGATTATACCGTGTATATGCGTTGGTATTAAAATATCACACACAGATGGATATGATGCGACCCACAACTAGCAACTAGATGCGTACCATGCCCACTGACAGATAGTTACATCTCTAGTATCATGCTCAAGAGGGATTATGTAAGTTTTAAAACTAAATTAAAATGATAATTCTTTTTTTTTGTGATAATATTATTTGCTAAGTTGTGTATATATTGATTAAATTATAGATCCATACTTTTGATGAGATTGAGGCTGATATAAATGAGCATATTAATCAGAGTTAGAATCCAATAGTGTTAGGGATCTTCAATAGGATCAAACAGAATAGCAAATGTGTTTTATAAGAATTATATCGACGAGTTTGAAGGACGTGAGGATAAGTCACGCCGATTTGGTAAATTGTACAGGCGAAGACGTAGGATAGGTCAAAGGGTGGCGCGTGATGATAGAGCCAACACTTTTTAGCTTCATACACAACCATATACTTAGATCATCGAGGCTTATCAACATGGACAACGAGAGCGGGTACGGGGGGTTAGAGGATTTAAAATCCTATGAAGTTTTCTAACTTTAATTATCATTACAATCCAGTTTCAGCCAGATAACTAAAATTAGATCGAAAATGACAATTAAATTTCAAAGAAGTCAATTTTTAAAAATAAAATTTTAATAGGATCTATTTTTAAAATTTATCCTTTTGTTAAAGGATAAAATACAATGTAAAGTGGGAAACTGAGCAAGTAGTACTAAATTCAAGTTTCTTCGTTTAAGGGGGGAAAATAATGAGCGAGAATGTTCGGCAAATATATCACCAAATTGTCAATATATACACATTGCATTTATTGTTGCTGCACAACAGATTACCATAAGAGGTGCTTGAATAGATACCAGTATGCAATTTTGACATAGAGAGGACCTTCAATTCGGAGTGAGACACTGTACGTCCTTTACAGTGAAATACTTACAATATATGAATAACCTCTCCTAATTCTATAGACTCATAAATAAAAATAATTAAGTAAATTATATATAAAAATCTTTTAGTGATGGGGTATATCGGATGAATCAATGTATTCATCTACATAAATAATTATAGACATTCTTTATAATTAAGAATGTAGAGAACCCTTACCCTTTCAATTTCAGATCTGATTCTCTATAATTAAATTGTGGAGATAGACTATAATTAGTTAAATGGACCAATATTATGTTGGGGATTCGAAATAATCAAATCAAATCCGTACCTTTCCGGATCTTGTGTTTGAGAGTTGAGCAAGAAAGAAATTCATCACAAATCAAAGGTAAAAACTTGTAGGAAAGTAAACAAGAAAGAACACACCAGATTTAACGAGGTTCAGCAACGTGTCTACATCCTCGGGAGCCACACCACACAATTCTTTGATTACTTGAAGAAGATTACAATGCTTGCAATTGGCCTCTCTCTCTCTAAGATTTCTAATCTCAAAGAGCCCTCAAAACCCTCTTTTTTCGTGCTCTTTTTCTCTTTTTTAAACCCTAAAGGGACGTGTTTCTATTTATAATAAAACACAATCCCAAACAGATTAGGATTCTAAAACGAGTCTGCCACACCCTGGTGTGGCGCAGACCACACCCTGGTGTGGCGCAGACCACACCCATGATAGACAGGATAGATTCTGCCACACCAGGGTGTGACAGACACCACACCCATGACAAACATGACAGATTCTGTCACACCAGGGTGTGGCAGACACTACACCCATAGTCTGCCTTGAATTTTCATGCGATTATTGATTTTGATTCTAGGTTTGGGTCTCCACTCTCAAGACCAACAATCTCCCACTTGGAGATCAAACCACCATCAATGAGCTCTCCTAAACTCCGCCTTCTTCGCAAGCATCTTCTCCTACTTAAAAAATCCAATCTTCAATCATCAACATCCCGGCGATCTCACTGATCCTCGTAGTGTGCCTCCGCCTTCGTCTTCTACTCGTGAAGGCCAACTGAAGTTACGCACAACTCTAGTTTCTCAATGGTGACTGTCTTCATCAACATATCCGCCGGATTTTGACTCCCTAAAATCTTTATCAAATACAACTTTCCCTCTTCAACTAGCAAGCGTATAAAATGATATTTGACGTCGATGTGCTTCGTTCTGGCATGATATACTGGATTCTTGGTAAGATGTATAGCGTTCTGGCTATCATAAATAAGAACTCCTCTCCCTTGCTTCAGATCCAACTCTTCTAAGCACCCGTTCAACCAGATCATCTCCTTGCTTGCTTTAGTCACCGCGACATACTCAGCCTCAGTTGTAGATAAAGTCACAATCTTCTGCAGACGTGAGACCCAGCTCATTTCTGTCGACGCTAAGGTATAAACATACCCCGTGGTGCTTCGTCTCGTATCATGATCACCGGCGAAGTTCGTATCCACGTATCCCTGCAGCAATAACTCCTTCCTCCTGAAATATAATGGCTTGTTCGTTGTCCTTCTCAAGTACCGCATTATCCACTTCACGGCCTCCCAATGCTGCTTCCATTGATTGCTTGCAAATCTGCTCACAACTCTCACTGCATGGGCGATGTCCGGCCTCATGCAAACCATCACGTACATGAGACTTCCAATGGCCGAAGAATATGACAACCTGCTCATATGCTCTCTATCTGCATCTGTCTTAGGCGATTGCTCCCCAGATAGCTTGAACTGACTTTCAAGAGGTGTGCTAACAACTTTAACATTATGCATGTTGAACCTCTGAAGTACCTTCTCAATGTATTCAGCTTGGCTCAATCTCAATGTCCATTCAGCTTCATCCCTACTGATTCGTATCCCTAGAATCTGCTTCGCTGCATCCAGATCCTTCATTGCAAACTCTTTTGCTAGCTGCTTCTTCAAACTATTTATCTCCTCTAAACATGATCCTGCTACCAACATGTCATCAACATATAATAATAAAATAATAAAGCTGGACTCGAACCTTTTAAAATAACAGCAATGATCAGAATTGCATCTTCTGTAGCCATTGTTCTGCATAAAGTTATCAAACTTCTTATACTACTGTCTTGGAGCCTATTTCAAACCATATAAGCTCTTCTTGAGCTTGCACATCATCTCTTCCTTTCCTTCTTCAATGAAGCTAACAGGCTGCTTCATGTAGATTTTTTCATCCAAGTTACCATGAAGAAAGGCAGTTTTCACATCTAACTGCTCAAGAAAGAGGTTTTTTGCAGCCACCAAACTCAATCTGGCATTGAATCTATTGCTTCCATCACTCTCTTGCTTGATCCGGTAGACCTATTTGTTATGTAAGGCCTTCTTTTGTGCAGGTAGCTGGGATAACTCCCATGTCTCATTAGTGAGTAGAGAATCCATCTCCTCCTGCATCGCATGCTCCCACTGCTGAGATTCACTCACTTGCATTGCCGCTTCATAGCACTCCGGCTTATCGCTATCTGTCAATAATAAGTAGTCAAGAGATGAAAGATATCTGAGATTTGGTTTGGGTATCCTGGATGACCTCCTAAGCTCCATGCCATGGGTAGTTTCTTCTACACATGGAGCCTCCTCCATTCTCTGATCAGAACAAACATCATCACCCATATCTGAAAGTTCCTCTATATCCATGTACTTAGATCCATCTATATCTGAAATGCTGCTCCCACTGCTTTGGCTATCCTTGGTATCTTTTCTGTTCTTGTACATCACCTCCTCATTGAATATCATGTCCCTGTTTCTGATGATCTTCCTGTTCTTTTCATCCCAAAAATAATACCCGAACTCATCAATGCTGTATCTAATAAATGTGTACTTCTGTGACTTAGCTTCTAGCTTGTCTCTGACATGGTCACTGATATGAACATAAGTCATGCAACCAAATACCCGCAAGTGTGAGAGATTTATCTTCTTTCCACTCTAAACCTCCTCTGGAATCCTAAAATCTAATAAAACTGATGGCCCGTGATTAATAAGGTAAGCTGCCGTATGCACCGCATCCGTCTAAAATGTCTTAGGCAGACTTGCATGTAATCGCATGCTTCTGACACGCTCTGTCAAGGTCCTGTTCATCCGCTCCGCAATATCGTTCTGCTGCTGCGTCCCTGGAATAGTCCTCTCTAAGCGAATACCATTCGTAGCACAGAACCTCTTGAACTCCTTCAGCTCGTATTCTGCATCATTGTCTGATCTCAGATATTTCACCTTTAGATCTGTCTCGTTCTTTACCATTGCCTTCCACTTCTTGAAGATTCCAAACACCTCTGACTTGTGCTTCATGAAGTAGATCCACACCTTCCTCGAGTGATCGTCGATGAATGTAACATAATATCTCGAATCGCCAAAAGATGATACACTGGCTGGGTCTCATATATCTGTATGAATCAACTTTAGTTTCTGAGCCTTAGGTGGCATTCCATCCATCTGGAAACTAACCCTCTTCTGTTTCTTAAAGATACAGTCTTCACAAACCCCGACTTTCACGTAGTTGATCCCGGTTAGCTTTTCCTGTGAATGTAAGATCTTAATCCCCTTCTCGTTCATGTGCCCTAGCCTGTTGTACCACAGATCTGTACTCTCTTTGCTAGCTGTAATTAGAAGGATGTCACTCGCATGTAATGTGAGGTAGAGAGTTCCTAGTTTGTTACCTCGAGCAACTATCATAGTACCGTTAGAGCTTTTCTATGAATCCCCTATGAATATAGAAACATAGCCTTCTGCTCCAAGCTGTCCCACCGAAATAAGATTTTTCTTCAGCTTCGGCACGTGTCTCACGTTCTTCAAGGTCCACTTAGAGCCCTTCATCTGAATCCGCACTTCATCCTTTCCAACAATATTACAGGGCTCGTTATTCCCCAAATATATTTTTTCAAAGTTCCCTGCTATATAATTCTGAAAGAGCTTCCTGTTAGTAGTGGCGTGAAAAAAGGCTCCTGAATCGATGATCCAAGAATCTGAGTCGCTATCCATAGCAAGAATCAAAGCATCCTGCACGATATGAGCCTCCTGCTCACCCGCATCCTTCTTTGGACTCTTGCAGACTGAAGACATATGGTCCTCCTGGCCGCAGTTCCAACATTTTCCTTTGATAGGCCTAACCTTCGAGTTCGACCTCTTCTTTATTGGTTTCGACCGATTCATGTTCTGGTTTCCTTTCTTCTGGCTTCTGCCTCTCTGCTTGAAACTTAGAGCTGAACATGAACCTTCTGATTCAAATGATTTCCTTCTAACCTCCTCGGATAGAATCATGCTAACAACTTCACTCAGCTTTAACTTCTCCTTCCCCGTCGAATTGCTGATTGTCGTCACACAACCTGCCCAACTATTCGACAACTGTGATAGTAGTAGAAGGGCCTGCACTTTGTCATCGAACGTGATGTCTACGGAGATAAGCTGATCAACAATCGTGTTAAACTCGCTGAGGTGCATCGTGAATGACCGTCCTTCTGCCATCTTGAGGTTGAAAAGAGTTTTGACGAGATGCTCCTTGTTTGCTACCGACGGTTGCTCGTACATCTTCGCGAGCGTTTCTATAAGCCCCATCGTCGTCTTTTTCTTCAAAATGTTGTGGGCTACTGATTTGGCGAGCGACAACCGGATTTGTCCTAGAGCCTTTATATCTAGTATCTCCCAATCACCATCTGACTCCTCCTTCTTCTGTCCCTTTTTCTTGCCCATCAACGGGCGATACAAGTCTTTCTGGTACAGATAGTCCTCCATTTGTGACTTTCAGTAGGCGAAGTCTGAACCGTCAAACTTCTTAATCTTAGATTTGATTTCCTCTGCCATGGCTCTCTTTCTCATAAATTTGCTGAACAAAGCTCTGATACCAGTTATCGGGGATTCAAAATAATCAAATCAAATCCGTACCCTTTCGGATCTTGTGTTTGAGAGTTGAGCAAGAAAGAAATTCACAACAAATCAAAGGTAAAAATTTGTAGGAAAGTAAACAAGAAAGAACACACCAGATTTAACGAGGTTCGGCAATGTGCCTACGTCCTCGGGAGCCACACCACACAATTCTTTGATTACTTGAAGAAGATTACAATGTTTGCAATTGGCCTCTCTCTTTAAGATTTCTAATCTCAAAGAGCCATTAAAACCCTCTTTTTTCGTGCTCTTTTTTTTTAAACCATAAAGGGACGTGTTTCTATTTATAACAAAACACAATCCCAAACAGATTAGGATTCTAAAACGAGTCTGTCACATCCTGATGTGGCGCAGACCACACCCATGACAGACAGGGCAGACTCTGCCACACCCTCGTGTGGTGCAGACCACACCCATGGTAGACAGGACAGATTCTGTCATACCAGTGTGTGGCAAACATCACACCCATAACAGACATGGTAGATTCTGTTACACCAGGGTATGACAGACACCACACCCATGACATGTCTTGAATTTTCATGCGATTGTTGATTTTGATTTAGGTTTGGGTGTCCACTCTCAAGACCAACATATTATTGGTTTATCACGTTAGGCCCCACAATTAAAATTTTTTATTAATTTGATTAACTAATATTATTTATGGGGTCCACTAACTGAAAAGATTTAATTGGTCAAATTCCACTCAAATACAGGAAAAAAAATGTTAACATATTTGATACATCTTGTAGACAACAAGCTGTAGGAAGTTACTTCCCAGTCGTCATTAGGAGTGCGTTAGTTCTTCATTTATAAGAACAATTTTTATAAAATTCACTTCAATATTGCCCAATTATTGAGAAGCATCTAATAATTACAATTCTCACTAGCAAATTTGCTATTAGTCTTTTTTTAAAGAACACATACAAGTACATATGTTGAGTGAAAAATATGGATTTGATGGTTTCCCTAACTTCCGCATGCTACTCATAAAAATTACCAATTAACCAAGGGCTCAGAATCTCTTCAATATCGACTTGTGTGGGGGTGGGGTGGGGTGGGGGGGGGGGGCGGGTTCAAATCCCAAAATTTATGGATATGGATTTCACCATAGAATTTGAAAGCCATAAATTTTTTTGTGGGTTTTGGGATCTCTAAAATTTTATTTGTTTTATTAATATTTTGGGATTTGGAATACTACAAAAGGGAGGATTTCACAAATCCTAAAAATTTATTATTTTTTATAATTTAGGGATTCAATATCCCAAAATTAATTTTGAAATAAACAAGTTTATGGAATCCCAAAACTAAAAAAAAACACTTTTTACATCCCAATTATGCAGCGCTCCTAATTATAGGATGGGCACTCCTAATTATGCAGGATATGTGCGAATACCTATACTAACATGATACATGAATTGTATTCTGCCCTATCCCCTGCTACCTCTGAAGTGTCATGGTATAAGTCCGTGTGGGAGTTATCATGCCTACCCAGACATTCTTTTTGTCAGTTGGCTAGCAACTCATGATCGTTTGCTCACACAAGATAGATTGATCAAAAGGAGAATTGTGAATGATAATAGCCGTTGCTGGTGCACTGGTAATGAGAGCAGGAATCATCTCTTTTTTGGGTGTCAATATTCAAGGGAAGTTTGGCTCCTGATCATGGACTGGTTACAATTCTGGTGGAGGTCTTGTAATTGGGACCTGATTATGAATTGGTATTGTTTAAAATTGAGGGGGAATGACTTTAAATAAAAAGTTAAGAAAATGGCTCTCACTGCAACAATTTACAGCATCTGGTGTGAAAGGAACACTAGAATCTTCAAGCAAGAAGTGAAGCCTGCTGTGTAATTGTTCAAGGAGATTAAGTTCATCATTCTAACTACCATACTCAATGGATCTTTCTCGACAGATAACAAGGAATGGATTTGTACTTTATAACTACCTGAGATTGTAAGCTGCTAGCTATCAGTGTAATCTCAGTTCTACTGAGAAGTTGACGTACAGAAATTTTCATATTTGGAAGATGAATGAAATTTTCATTGACAAAAAAAAATACATGAATAACCTAGAACAATAATTACTGCTCAAACCCTTGTTGAGTACCTCGGTCGTGACTCGTGCTCCTCTCATTTACGAAGCGACACAAGACAAAAAAAGAAAAAAAAGGCGGATGGATGGATGGATGGATCATGGATTGAGTGTAGAACTCATGATGAAAACCAACGGCTCACATTCTACGAAGAATCAACGGCTTGGAGTCCGTGCAGGTCATCTGCTGGCTGATATCTTCAATTGGCTTGCACCCATAATTAAAAGTACACGATCCCATTAAAAGCTAGCTAGCTAGAGATATCTCCCTCGGTGGGCCCACATCGATCGCCGTCCGGAAAAGAGAGAAGGAGATCCTCTGAATGCGACATAACTGAAACCGCCTTTACTCCTTTCTTAAATTTTGCAATTACTACCCCTAAATCACGTGATTCTGAACACCACGCCTCATTCTCCCCGAAAGCACTATAAAAACTATCACTACCATTTTTACACCCCCTCCCATCAATTAATACTGCAGGCAGCTGCTGCTCTGCAGTAATGTTAGCTAGTTATTAGGGGTTTAGGGTTTTGGCTAGGGTTATGGAGGAGTAGAATCGCACTGTGTAGCTGCTGGTGGTGATGATCAACGCGAGGGGGGGGGGGGGGGGGGTGGTTTGGGGGAGAATCCTGGCCGTACGTTTTGCGTGAGCGCGGGGGTAAAAGATAGCAGATGGTGATCCATCTCTTTCTCGGTGTACCCTGCTCTCTGCAGGCTACAAACCAAAAGCTGTGGGCTGAAGACTTGAGATGTAGCTAGCTAGGGTTAGGGCTCAGGCTTTTAATTAGCTAGCTTGGAGCGTGGGGTGGCCAAACTGTGTACAAATGTGGACAGTTGGCTCTAGATACATACAGATTACAGAGTGTAGAAACAAGTGGCAGTGGGAGAGATATGAGAGTATTTTTGAGTCCAGAGGATGTGTTGCAGTATTTGTTGTCTTGGTATTAGGAAAATTGGGCAACGCATCGCAGCCCCATACTTCTGCATGTCGTCATGGAATACGCAGGCGGGGGGCGAGAAACGGGAATTTTTTTTTTATATCAGTACGTGCATTGTCCACTTTTGCTTGCTGGAGCGCTCGGGTTACATCCTTACTTCCAGAAATATAGTAAAATTGAGTACCCAGTGACTAGTTATTAGCAATTTGATACGTACGTATTGCCACAATTGAGAGTAGGTGGACTGCAATGTGTAAACAAAGTGCAGGTGCACCGTGCACGTACGGCTTAAGGGAGGACCCCCTGAGGCTAGCACGTTTGCTATATCCACTTTCAAATAGTAATTTTGGGAGTTGGATTGTCAAAAATGCTCTTTTGTGGGACACAAAAAAAGACAGAAAAATTAATTACCCACCGGATTGGTTGTCCGGTGGGAGAAGGGTAATTTAGTCCTCACACACCCCCAAAGTTACTGTTTGGGAGTGTGAATAGTTGGACCCTGAGGCTAGATACAGCTGTAGGAAGTGTTATTAATAATAGTAATAAAATCTCATTTGTGGAGATCAGAAATTGCATGCAGTCTTTAATTAAAAGTGAAAATATGATCTTTCCAATATTTTAATTGCAAAAACACGGAGGATTTGGATTTTGCTCGCTGTTAAAAAAATAGTGAAGACAACATTGTTTCTAGGGAAAATTGCTTCTAGGCCCCCAAAAAATAAAGGGATGTGACTCAGCGTCTCAATGTTTTTCTCTCTCTTGCTAACATGCACATCCGCTGAGATCTAAATGGCGAAGAAGAAGAAGAATAGTGGGGAAAAAATCTTTAACATTGGTCTTAGAGCTGCTAATTCGAGTTTGGCTGCATCTGGGGATCATTTCGATGTAGATTTTGCTGAAGATGAAGAAGATTCTTCCTCAATAATGGGTTCTACTGGCCCTAAAGGGGAGAAGAAGAAGAGATCCATGGCTGACATCCTTAATTCTACTACTACTCCTGTAACTCCTCAGATGATCGGAGTTCAAATCAGGCAGCTTAGTAAGTCTCCTCTCTCCCTAAATGGTTCAAAGAGAGTGTCCTGGGCTGATGATGTCGAGTCTGAGATGGAATCTCCTGGTTCCTCTCATTCTATACATCAAACTCCTATTTCTTTAAGAGATCTAGATACTGCTCCATCGACTTCAAAATCGAAGCCCGATTCATCTACGTACTGTTACATTGAACCCTGTTGATAAGGGTAATAATCCTAATTCAAATGTTGAGATCCTAGAGAGTGAGGTACCTGCATCTCCTCTTGAGGGGTCTAAAATAACTGGTAATCCTTCAGATCAAAGCCAAAAGAAGAGCTGGGTTAGTCTGTTTTCAGACAATAGATTGCCTGGTTGTGGCTTAAACCTGAATTTTGTTCCCCCTGAAATGAATGATACCGTTACTTTTGATGAAGTGGAATGGAATGAGGGCGCCTCTATGTGGAAATTTTTTCTTATTGGTCAAGTCATTGGGATAAATGTTAGATTTAAAACCATGGAAAACTTTGTTAGAAAAGTCTGGTCTCATATTGCAAATCCTGAAATATGCCTTTTAAGAGCAGGTGTCTTCCTTTTCAAATTCAGTAATAGGAAAAAAATGAATGAAATTCTTACAAGAGGCCCTTGGTTTTTTGGCTCCAGACCTCTCTTATTAAAAGTCTGGTCACTGAATGAGGATTTTGAAAAAAATGGATGAGTGCATTTACCCTATGTGGATACAGCTACCTGCCACTTAAACTAAACCTGTGGAATGAAAAAGGGATTAGTAAAATTGCAAGCCTCATTGGTAGGCCTATAGCCACTGATAAACTTACAGCAAATAGACAAAGATTGGCCTATGCAAGGGTGTTAGTTGAAGTTAATTTACCCACCTCTCTTCCTGATCAAATTGTTATAAATGGTCCAAATGGCAGGAAATTTCAACAGAAGATAATATATGAATTGAAACCAAGATGGTGTGAATACTGTAAACAGGTTGGACATGATCTATTAAATTGTAAAAGGAAACCTATGGTTCAAAGGTGGATGCCAAAGCCAAATATAGTGGCAAGTCAAGTTACTAATGACAGGAAATCAGGAGAAATTGAGAAGCAGGTTGTTGCTAATCCTCAAGAAAAAGTTGTGCATGATATGCAAGAGGTGCTGGGAAAGGATACAGGGGTTACTGTCAGTTCAAATTCTCAAAATTCTACCCTAAGACCAGTGGAACATAATTCAAGTCCAGGATTATTCTGGAATACTGGTGGGCATTGTTCTGTGCATGTTGTGCACGGTCAATCTAATGCCAGAGCAAATTTCTCACAAGTAGTTGCCCCCTTATCTCAGGTGAGGAACAACAATATGTTGAGGAATCA
The DNA here is from genome assembly GCA_022839385.1 of Asparagus kiusianus. Taxonomy (NCBI): domain Eukaryota; kingdom Viridiplantae; phylum Streptophyta; class Magnoliopsida; order Asparagales; family Asparagaceae; genus Asparagus; species Asparagus kiusianus. Next base: position 16,177 of record BQKN01063740.1, on the reverse strand, counting down.
ACCTATTATAAATCCTTTCTCTCATTTGGCAAATAAAGCTAATGGAATTGACCCTTCTACAATTGATAGAGGGGGGAAGTCATCATGAATTTTTCTTTTTGAAATGTTAGGGGACTAAATAAGTCCCCTAAACAACATATGGTCAGACACCATATGATGCAGTATAATATCTCCTTCTTGTCCCTTCTTGAAACAAAAATCAAAGATTCAAAAGTGCCAGATGTAGCAAAAAAGATAAAAAAAACTGGGACTGGTACTCAAATGCAAGTAGCTCTGAAAAAGCCAGAATTTTATTGTTATGGGACCCAAGCTATCTAAATGTTCATATCATCAATTCATCACCTCAACAAATTACATGTAGTGTCAAAGATTTTGATGGAAGTCTCAACTGTATCATTTCATCAATCTATGGATACAATTCCTCTGATTCTAGGAAAGATCTGTGGAATGAATTAGGCCTCATTCAACGAGCTTCTGGAAATATACCATGGCTCTTATGTGGAGATTTCCATGTTGTGATCAGTAATGAGGAAAAACTGGGGGGTGTTGTATTAACTGAAGCTGATACAAGAGATTTCAATAAGTTTATTGATGACTGTCAGCTCTCCCACCTTAAAACCATTGGATGTTTCTATACATGGAACAATAAACAAGATACAACTACTAGAGTGTGGAGTAGATTAGACAGGGCCCTAGTCAATGACCAATGGATCAATTTGGCTAACTCAAGTCATGTTGAGTTTATGCTCCCCAGCTTTTCTGATCATTCACCTGCCATTGTTTCAATTTATGCAGATAATGTTCAGGGGAAAAAGCCATTTAAATTCTTCAAAATGTGGACAAAACATGATGATTACTTGCCTACAGTTTCAGCTATATGGAGGACCTCTGTGGATTGCAAAATGTTCTCAGTCTTCTCTAAACTAAAGCTGCTGAAAGGTTCTTTGAAGGAGCTAAATAAAAGACATTTCCACAACATAAGTGAACAGGTTCAAAGAGCAAAACTGGCATTGGAGGAAATTCAAAAGAAGCTACAATCAGATCTTCTTAATGCTATACTCATTAGTCATGAAAGAAACCTTGTCTCATCTTATAACAAGCTATTGAACTGTGAACTCTCCTTTTTTTCAGCAAAAATCAAGAATAGCCTGGAGTATTCAAGGTGATAGAAATACTCGTTTTTTTCATTCCATCATCAAATCAAACAGGCATCAGAATAGAGTTTTGGTCCTCTACAATAACTTGAGGGGGAAAATTACAGATGGAGGGGGGATAATAAATAAATTCATTTCATATTATAAGAGTCTTATGGGTTCTGCTACTCTAATTTTAGCTCCAGACATCAATGTTATCCGTAGTGGTCCTTATCTGTTGGAAAGCCAGGCTAAACTGTTATCTGTACCAGTCACCAAAGATGATATAAAAGCTGCTATGTTCTCTATGCCTGATAACAAAGCACCAGGCCCTGATGGGTATAGTGCTTCTTTCTTCAAAACTTCATGGTCGATTATTAGAGATGAAGTCACATCTGCAGTTGAGGAATTTTTCAGAACCGGAAAGTTATTAGGTACAGTAAACTCAACCTATATAGCTCTGATTCCAAAAATTCAATGCCCTAAGACCCCTGCTGATTTCAGATCTATCTCCTGCTGTAACTGTCTCTACAAAATCATCTCAAAAATCCTAGCAAACAGGATTCAATCTGTCATGGGTTTTATCATCAATGAAGCTCAATGTGCTTTCGTGAAGGGTAGATAAATTACAAATAGTATACTGCTAGCATATGAACTTGTTAAAAATTATGGAAGAAAGCATGTGTCCCCCAGAGTTATGATTAATATTGACATCAGAAAAGCTTTCGACACAATCAGTTGGAATTTCCTGCAAGACATTCTCAATGAAATGGGTTTTCCAAAGGTATTTACAAACTGAATTATGACTTGCATCTCCTCTCCAAGGTATTCTATCTCTCTCAATGGATCTTTGTATGGTTATTTTAAGGGTAAAAGAGGTTTAAGGCAAGGTGACCCCCTCTCTCCATATCTTTTCATTCTTGGAATAGAGTATCTCTCTAGGAGCGTTAATCTGTTAAAGGGTGACAAGAAATTTAAATTTCACCCCAAGTGTAAGAAACTCAACATTACCCACCTAGTTTTTGCTGATGATCTCCTTCTTTTCAGCAAGGGTGAGCTTTATTCTGTTCAAAAAATCTATGATTGTGTAAAGGACTTTGGAGAAAAATCTGGACTGGAAGCAAATCCATCTAAATGTGCTATTTACTATGGCGGGGTTGAAGAATCAATCAAGGGTTCTATTAGGAACTGCCTAAACTTTCATGAGGGAAATTTACCAATTAAATATCTTGGCTTGGCTCTTATAAGTAAAAGAATGTCATATATAGACCGCAGTCCTCTGTTCAAGAATATTTCAGGTCAGTTTCAAGCATGGCTCAAGCATAAAAAGCTGTCATATGCTGGTAGATTGCAGATTATTAAAAGTATGATTCTGGGCATCCAAATTTTCTGGACTTCTTGCTACATTCTTCCAGTAAAGGTCTTGCACAAAATTGATGAGCTCTGTAGGAACTTTCTGTGGGGCAATTCTGATCAAAAATTCAAACCTCCCCTTGTAAACTGGGATAAAGTTTGCACTGGAAAAGAGTATGGAGGCCTGGGTATATTCTCAGTAACTTTGTGGAACACTGCTGCCGCATTGAGAACCATCTGGTATGTTCATACAAATAAAGAATCATTGTGGATAAAGTGGATTCATGGTAACTACATTAAAAACAGTGACATTTGGCTTGTGAAAGTGAAGTCTGGAGATTCATGGTTGTGGAAATAATTGCTTAAAGTTAGAGATAAGGCTTTGATTACTTGGGGGGAGCTGATAACATGAAGAAGCTTATTAGTTCCTGCTATAAAGACTCAAAAATTCATCTCTCCGACCGTTATTCTATTTTATCCCCAGCTGCAACAGAAGTAAGTTGGCATATGACAGTTTGGGAGAAGTATTGCTATCCAAAGCACTCTTTTACTACATGGCTAGCAGTTCAAGACAAGCTCATAACACAAGATAGATTAATTAGAAGGGGGATCATTCAAACAAATAAACGCTATTTGTGTGAAGGTGTTAGTATGAAGAGTCGCAGTCATCTGTTTTTTGATTGCGGTTTCTCAAACAGGATTTGGAATGCCATCATAGACTGGTTGAAATATAAATGGAGGGCATCGGAATGGAGCAGATTATTGGATTAGTATAATTCTAGGCTAAAAGGGAAAGGTATTACTCAAAGAATCAAGAGAATGGCTCTCTCCACTGTGGTGTACACTATCTGGAAAGAAAGGAATGACAGATTTTTCAAAGGAAAAAAATAGAAGCAGTGATCATTTGATCAAAAGCATAAAAGTGGACATCTTAACTATTCTGCTCAATTTCGCCCTACCAGCTGAAGAAAAAGTTTGGCTCTTCTCACTGTAGCTGTTAGGAGTGGATGGATGTTTTGTTATCAATTTTTTGTCTAGCTGATATCTCAAATTATGAGTAGCATGATGTACATAAAAGTTACAAGTTTGGTGAGTGAATAAAATTTTTCACTGACCAAAAAAACTTATAGTAAAGGATCATGGGTAAGATCAAGTTTATATGAAATTATTCTATACATATAGCATATGAATCTTTTGGCTTGCATTCAATCTGGTACATTAAACATCATGGAAGCTTTGTAATGACTTCTCTTTTAAAATTGTTTATTTCTTTAAAATGTCATGTATTTGTGGTAGTGAGTAATTGGTGAAACATTTATGATTTCATGTTGTCATTGCTGTGATTTCTTCTTGCTTTTTTATGATTGATGTTTATCGTAGCTTCCTGAAGACCGGTCCATGTTCATGAAGTGGTTGGTTGAGATTATGTCCTTGCCTTATAGTAGGAATTAGTATCTTGTTGAAGCTTTGTTTCTTTCATAGATTTTGAAGTCATGATTTTTGTTTCCTTCATTATGCACTTGAACCATGACAAAGAAATCTTCTATGAAAAATTTCCCAAGGACCCAAAATATGGGACCAACGGGGGGGACATGTGAGGTGTCTCCCTCCTATTACATAATGAGTTGACCATCTTTAATGATGGACAGTTCATTATACAATAGGAGGGGGACATTTCACATGTCCCCCCTGTTGGTCCCATATTTTGGGTCAATGTAGTAAAGTTCTATTAACGTTTGTTTCTTATGTAGTATGTCATTTTTTTTCAAGCTTTGAGATACATATTAATAGTTTACTTGCAAGTGTCGCGCCTTTTACATTGTAGTCCTTTTTCCTGCTCAGTTTTTTCTATGTATTTTAAGAAGGTTGTGGATGACTTGTGTTGTCTTATTGCTCATTTGCATCAACAAAGATCAAGCAAATAAGCAACATGTTCATGGGTTGCATAACATAGTATATGGCCATTGGCTGCTCTGATAAGGATGTAGGCCAGCTTTTGTGTGGAAGAACACCCATATTTAAATGTTTGTTTTGACGCAGGAACCAGAAAGACAAATCAAGCTCTTTCTAGGCTCCATCCTTATGCAAATTCCTTCTACATGCCTAAGGCAACCCGTCTTCCAGAATAACGAGCATATCAGCTTCTACCATTCATTCATGGCATCCTTCATTCCTATTATATGATAGACTGTAAATTGATGGTTTAAGATAAGATGGATTAATAAGAATATTTTAAAATTTGTTCATTGTAAAATTACACAGGGTGTGGAAGTTCTCTCTTCTTCCATAATTTTGTATGTGTGTGAGTGCTGGTGGTTTTCCTGAGCTCAAAGAAACTACATTCAGATTTGTGATGGGGTCTATCTGCACGTAGTTGTGGTTTGTGATTATTTTTGTAATGCTAAGAGATTGATGTACGATGATGTTGTTATTTTATTTATTATTCTATAGGATGAAAGGTTACCAGAGAGGAAAGAGAACTGTGGTTTGGTTGTACTTAGATCAAAATGGAATTGAATGTATTGTGTCTATTTAGTAATTAATTTGGTGTAATCATTACGATTGTATGTAAAATGTATTGTGGCTGTCATGTGAATATGTACAAGTTTATTCAAATAGATCTTGATGTGCATAATAAACTAAAGATTTTATATAAATTATGTGTATCAAAACCTGAATATTATGGTACATAATATGTACATAATCTTGAGGTTATTGTGTACATAATATATACAGATTATGTACATAATCTTCAAGTTACAATACACTATTAAACCTTATAATATGTTAACTTTCACCGTTACATGTTAACTTTCATAATAATATATTAATTTTCTTTATAAATTATGTTAACTTTTATCATTATATGTTAACTCTTATTGTAACATGTTAACTTTCATCATAATATGTTAACTTTCACTGTTACATGTTAATTTTTATAATAATATGTTAACTTTCTTCATAACAAGTTTTTTTGAACAAAAATTTGACGTATTTGAAAGACTAAAAGTCCCTCAAGATGATTTATCATTGATATATACAAACCATAAGTGCGTGAATCCATGGAAAGCCTAAACAAGTAATCCATTCAAGCAATTCATCAAACATCCATCAAATGAGCAAACCCCATCAGAATTCTCCTAACTCGTGCATTTCATCAAACAGATAACATTAACAACAACAAACTCAAACACGTACCTAAAAATCAGCAAACTTCAATCTCTAAACAAAGTTCTATATTATAAACCGCATCATTTGGAAATCTAAGTCAGACCACAAACACAAAAGTAAACACAGCACGAAATTACAAGCTGCACATAATAATATGCTACAAAAGTCATGACAACCTATATTGCTCTACCAAAAGTATTGTACTAATAAGCAATATCAGCCCCAATCACCAATTGCTTCGTTACAATTAGCTTGACTGTGACCTTCAGAGGAGGAGGTGGATGATTCTCAAAGAGCCTCTTGTCTCAATCCTCACCTGCTAAGGACTCGACATGGTACCTCTTCGCTCTCCCCTCTCTCCTCTCCACCGACATCCTCCCTCCTCCTCACCTTTTCTTCATTTTAACAATGCTAGCTTTCACAAGATAACCAATAAATATCATTTGGATAAGAGGTATTAGACAACTAATGCTATACATGTCACAAAAAGTTTTAGCTCTTTATCATTACAAGACCTATGTTATGTCCGCTGTTGCAAACAAAAAATGTTACCTTTAACCTGAACATGTTAAGTTTCACGTGAGCATGTTAACTCTTATCTTTATATGTTAACTTTCAGGTGTATATATTAACTTTCTTACGAATATGTTATATTTTATCTCTTCACGCTAACTATCAGCTGAATATGTTAACTTTCAACATAATATGTTAAATTTTACTGTTACATATCGTCTTCTTTATAACATGATAACATGTAACTGAATATGTTAACTTGTCAAATGTACATGTTAGCTACACTATAACCTCAAGATTATGTACATATTCACATGACAGCCACAATACATTTCACATACAATCGTAATAATTATATTAAAATTGATCACTAAATAGGCACAATACATTTCATTAAATTTTAATCTAAGTACAACCAAACCATAAGAACACATAGTATAATCAACTGAATAATAAAACATGAGACGTTACAAGCAATTCTGGAGAAACTACACAAGAATAAAGAGTACAAACAGTCCTATTATAAAAATTAACATCTTCTTCCTCTTGTCTTCTGCAACTCACCCATCAAATTCATTTCTTCTCTTTTCATTTTTACAATCTCATCCAAGTAATAACAAGCTTCATGTTCTTGTTTATTCAACTTAAACTCTCCGGATTCCCCCTATTCTTTAACCCTTAACCTACGCCTGAACTCCTCCATCCACTACAATAGGATAATGTATGCTGATGCCAAGTGAAAACCATACAAATCCAACTTTCCTTCTGAATCAGACTACATCAAATTCTCAAGCAAGACTGATTCGCCAGCCAATTCCTTAACTAGCAAAGCCTCCTCATCATTCAACATTTCGAGTAGGTCATCCATCGAAAGGGGAGGAGTCCCTAAATCCTTAACCATCGAAACTACACTAGGACAAGAATTCAACACGAAGTTGCAAGTTCGAACAGAATAACCAATCCCCAACACCCTAATATTTCTAATCCAAGAAACCATTTCCGCCAAATTTCCATAGTCACTATAACAAGAGAGCACCAAATTCGCACAAACTATATCAATTCCAATTTCAACATCCTCCATTCTCCCAATCACCCTTCTCATCTCCTTAAACGACCCCAACTGTCCATACCCTTGATTCACCACTCTATACTCAAACCCCGATGGCTTAAACCCCAAGTGACCCATTTCATCAAGCACCTTCTCTGCATCCTCAACCATACCCCCACTCTATACTCAAACCCCGATGGCTTAAACCCCAAGTGACCCATTTTATCAAGCACCTTATCTGCATCCTCAACCATACCCACCAAGCTCAATCCTCTAACCTTACACTCAAACACCCTTTCTCTAACAAAACTCGTATCTTTAATATAACCACAGCATTCCAAAACAAATTCTTTCAATCCTCTATCTGACGCAACAATAATGAGATCACAAGTAAAGGGCGGCCTTGAGTAGGAGGCGATAGTGGAGAGTTGGCCGGCGATTGAGATGAGGATGGCGAAGGAGCGGGTAACGTTGGAGAGGGTCTAGTCGAAGTAGAGGGTGGCGGTGGAGGACCACCACTGGGAGAGGGGGGGGATTGTACTCCCTCTAAAAAGGAAATTATGAACAATTGCCGAGACTGGCTGGAATTTCGCCTTAGAGCTTGTTATCCCGCAGAGAAAGTACCTCTAATTTTGAACAGTGAGAGAGGGATGCAGGAATACCTCCTTCAAGAGAATTCATACTCAAGTTGAGATATTGCCGCCGAGAAAGGAGACCAATCTCTTGTGGGATGGATCCGCTAATTTCATTGTTTGAAAGATCAATCCTTCTGAGAAATGTGAGGTCTACTATGGCCGTCGAAATAACTCCAACAAGTTTAGTCAGAAGAAAATGGATTCAAAAAGATTGGTTCAAAGGGAAAACCAGTTTTCCTTCCGAAGTCACATGCCAGCTTATCTTAAGGAAAAGATGCTGTCTGCACTCTCGGTGAAACATCAAGCCTCGGCATGACATTGTTGTGATATAGGTCTGACAACGTCAAAATCATTCTAAAAGTGAAAAAATTGTTTACCACTCTTAATTAAAATATTTTATTTATAGGTGTCGCCCGATGACTGGAGGGGAAGTCACTTCGGCACGGGGAGAGTGTCTCTGTATTTTTCGGAAATTGATTAAGAGCGTGGTAGAAAGCACGTGGGTAGCTGGCAAGTCTTGTAGACCATCAGGCCAAAATCTAGATAAGGCTTGTCCGAGGTGGACTAAAATACTGACATATGCTCTGGGAGAGATGCTTGAGGCAAGGGTCTAGCCTCAACTTAGTCGACAGCAAGGAATGTTCTTCAAGTCGTCTCCGTGAGTTACCAAGTGAGTGGTCAAGTGCCCTAGGGGGGGCTGTCCTTGACAATAAGGTTGATTGATACCGTCCTTCGTGTGGACATGAAAGAATGTCGACTGGATGAGTCGGCGGGGTCGAGGTCTCTGTTGGGCTTAGGCCACTTAAGTGGGTTGAGGTCATTTTGTCAGGACTCTTATTGTATTATTTTGTAAATACACGTATCTTGGGTGAATAAACACCATAACACGGATAAAGCGATAATGAATCTCGACTTGAATTACGATGGCTTCATTCTTATTTTCTTCCAACATCCTTTGAATGTCATCGTTAAGCTTAATTCTAACCAACCTCCAACAAAGGATCTCTGTGTAAGATACCTAACAATCAAATGCAAACACTCGACAAACGATGTTAGAAATTGTTTGTTAATCATTAAAACCAGATTAGATGGTAGGTGAAAATACCCTAGAGGGGGGGGTGAATAGGATATTTGCTAATCTAATCCGATATAAATGCCAATTTAAAACTTATTAACAATTTATCTAAGCAAATATGATATTCAACAAGCTATAAGCAAGGATATAAAATTAAACAAGGCAATAATGAATATGAGATATGACCAATAAGAGCTAAATAAAAGACTATGCCAAATAACAAATGCAAACACACAATATGATCAAGGAGTTTGGTCACCCTCGACCTACGTCTCTGCTCATCACCCTTAAGGAGAATCTCCACTATATCAAAGTAACTACACACTCGATTTCCTAAGCTCACTGAAAATTTTTACAAACTCGCACAATTGTAACTACACAATACACCATCTAAGTCTTGGCCTAGTCCGTGTCACCTTCCTCAACTGTTCGGATTTACCACCTCTTCCTAAACTTTACTACTGACGCTACTTCTCTTATAATTTACCCTATCTCTCTCAACCACTTCTCTTGGTGTTCTTGTGTATTACAATGTGATCTTATAATTAGGCACAAGTACAAAGTGTTTGTTCTCTAAACAAGATGAGAACTAAGTTAAGCTCACTCAATCACACCCACAAGTCAAATTATATAATGTGTGAAAATACTCAAGCTCAATGGTTGTGTGTGAATCAATAAGTAAAATAAAATCTAAACTCAAATCAATCTAGAAAATATAACAAGATAAATAAAATGCAAATAAGCTAGATGAGGAGTTTAGAAAAATTTCTCTGAAAAACAAGAGTGAGAAAGATTGAGATTGATGCCCAAACACGAAAAGAATGATCTCCTCTTCCTCTTGTGAAAATCTCTTCACATTAACACTTGGAAAACACAATTAAACAAACTTAAACCCTTGTAAACTTATTTTAAAACTTTTCTTAGATCCTCAAACGTTTGATACTTAAGGGGTATTTATAGGTTCACAAAACAAATCCCAAAAACAAAGAAAAACCAAGGAAAAAGATAAAAACCCAAAAAATCAGCAAAGTTGAAAAACTAGTCGTTACGTTGACATCAGTCGACTGATACTATTCATCAGTCGACTAATGAGATGATCGTTACAGTCCGCTCATCCACTATCGGTCGACTAATGAACTCATCGGTCGATTGGTGAACTCATCGGTCGACTGATGAACTCATTAGTCGATTGATAGCCTGCATCGGTCGACTGATGGTTCATTCGTCGACTGAGCAGAAACTTTTTGTTTTTTAAGACGATTTCTTCAATCGATTGATACTTCATGCCAGTCGACTGATAACGTGTACACAGCCTGTTTTGATTTGAAAATCTAATTTTTGAAGTCTCTTTAAAATAACAAATAAATTTTAAAAAATGTAAAACTTTGTAAAATGTTTATAAACATAAAAAAGAACATGTTACAAAAGAATTTTTGGAAAATCATTTTCCATTTGTGAAAACTCATCATTTTGCAAAATCGTATAAATATGTGTTCGTTTAAATACTTGATTTTGACAAAATAACTTAAACAAAGTTTTGATGAGTTTATAGACTTAGGAAAAGATGTAAACTGATATTATTAACTCCATAAACTAACAACACAATATTTTTATCATAATACCTATATTTTGATAAAAACAAGAAATACGTGTGTGTATATTAGAATTGAGCTTAGAGTATAAACACACAAAGTATAAACATACTAAGCTAATTGATATACCCAAGCTAAATGATCTCATGACGCTGATCTTGGGTTGTAGTATAAATGAAGCAATAGTGAGTCTTGGACTTGAATGCATCGTGCTCCATTCCAAATCACTTCCATCCTCCAATGAATATGATCACGTAAGCGCAACTCCATCCAATCTCTGACGGAGGATCCTTGTGTAATTAATTAATCACTAACAATTATAAATTTATCACTAACAATTATAAATTTTTTATTAATAATTAATTAATCACTAACAATTATAAATTTATTTTAGAATTCATCACATCACAATAGATGAATACATCCAAACTAGGTTGACACATACTCATCTATATCACTATCATTTGTAACTCTTTCCAAAATAATCTATCATAAATTTTTCAGCTAAGAAATAAAAATTACAAACTAATGAATAATTTCTACTCTTTATCTCTATCTGATATTCCTAACTCTTCAAGTTTATCTTCAATACTAGCCATCTGATCGATGCCTTGAGTTCTATTCATGTACCCACATCAATCTTGTAGACATATTACCGCCTGTACGATATATAGATCTAACGATGTCCTGTGGTCGTCGATCAAATGTCCTGTTATGCTGAAGGCGGATTTCGAAGCTATCGTGAAAACATACACAGTTAGTAAGTCACGAGCCATGATGAAAAGTATAAGATATGAAACTATTACATATGCTTTCCACCATGCAAAATATCGAAACTATTATTTTGACTTTTAACTAAAGATGCAGTTAAATATTATTCAATTTTAAAAACTTTTATTAATAATTCAGATCTAGATCTAGATCTACCAGTTAGCTGACCTATCAATAATTCCCTATCAAAACTCTTACATTTGCCCCGATTTGAATTCGTAGAAGCAGAAAATGTAGACTGATGTATACTTACACCATATCTAGCTACATACTCATCATATAATCTTTAAAAATAAATTTTAATAGTATTATGATGAGTAAGAGCAGTAATAGTTTGACCATCATCAATGCCTATTATAATTTTACCATACAAAAAATTTAACAAACTTTAAATACCAATATCCTTCAAACATTGATCAATAAGAACCCCCAAACTAAAAATAATAGGAATATGCCTAAAATACTTATTAAATTTACTTTCCATTTGAAAAATAATATTTCCAAAATAATTATCCATACAATAATTATTAATTTTTTTGAATATTTAAAACTTGTAATGCAACTTGAATAATAGTTGGATAATAACATAGTAGCATCATAAAAAAACTTGTAACATCTCTATTACACTATATATAACTAACCATTCATCCTCAGTTATTACATACATATTATCAGAGTAAAAACTAGAAGTATAAAAAGCAATAAAATTATTTATAATTTTTTTATACTCTATTGCTATATTTAACATTGCACATATGGTTAACATATTTTAGAATTAATATGGGTTTAAATTTTTTTTCTTTTACATAATTGTTTTTATCTTTTAAGTTTTTGTTTAGAAGCATTATGAACATAAGCTATTGTCCTAACCTTTTCTATCATGGATTTAATTTTACTAAATAGACTTTGAACAATTAAATTTAAAATATGACACATACATCTAATATGAAAAATATCACCATGACATGGCAATAGCAAAGATGATTTGATATGATCAACAACTACATTATTATTACTTACATTATCCAGTGAAACAGAAAATATTTTTCTTAATTTTTTAATTTTATAAGTTCGTTAATTATTAAATTTGTAATATTAACACCACTATGTGAATCTTCAAATGCAATAAAAAATAACTCTTTTAAACATTTGCCAATTATCATCAATCCAATGTATTGTGATGCATAAATAACCAGTTTGTGCTCTAGATGTCCGAATATCAGAAGTTAAAGAAAATTTACAGTTTAAACTTTGAAAATAATAAATTATTTTTTGTTTGTTCCTCGTGATAATATTTTAAAATATCACGTTAAGAAGTTTGACGAGAATTTTTTAAATATGGGATAAAAATCATATGTAAACATATCTTCAAATTCATCATCTTCTACTAATTTAAAAGGAAGGTTTTTAAGAATAATAAACCTGAAGACACATTTCCTGGCTCGGATTGCGTCGTAGTTCCAACTACTAAGACTACCGAAAGATGAGGATTGGGAGAGTAAAGATTGTCGGATATCACCTTGAGGCGTTGCCTGATCTTTATTGTGTTTCTTTGAATGGTGTTTGAGGTGGTTGGAGCCGATTTTATGATGAGCTTGAAAAATATGACCGCACAACGCACACTTAGTCTTCTGGGTGAGAAACCTACCGTGTTGATCCCTGGTGACTTCTATCTTCTTGAAGAAGTTCTACACATCGGATCTCGGCCTTTTAGGAGCTCTAGGTGCAGAATCATCACCCCCGAATTTGTGATCAACATTGGTAGGAATAAGAGTAGCTGTAGCTCATGTAGTAGGAATGTTAGGACTCATTCAACATCGGGAGTTAGGATTTGCCCTTCATAATCAGAGGTGGAAGCCATTTGATTGAAGAATTAGAGAGCAAAAGCGAGTATTAATTAGAGAGTATTAGAGATAAGTAGATGAGTTTTGGATGAGAAAAATAAATGAAAACCCCTTCTATTTATAGAGGCAACCCCCTAGCCAAATGACAAAAATACCCTCAAAATGTGAACATTTTAACCGTTTTTAAAGGTATTTTTATCAAAAATCAATAAATAGCCATTATGGCCGTTCGGGCCCGGGCCGGACCGGTCCTAACTGCGAACGGTTAGGAATGTGACAGTTGTGGCCGGCCTGGACCCGGCCAAACGGTCACCAACGTGACCGTTGGCGTCCCCGTCAGACCGGCCACTCCAGCCCGGTCCTTTTGCTAGTCGGGCCGGGCTGGGCCTGGTGCAAGCACTGACGAAGTAGCCCGGGCATGAGCCCGAAGCCCGGTTAGGCCCGAGTTTCGGGGCCGTGTGGGCCCAAATGGACACCTCTACTTTTAGGGCAGAGTATGGATGGCCTTTTAATGAAAATAAACAAAAACATGATTTAGAAATATGTCTAAGAGGAGTGGTTGTTTTTTAAACTTTATTGAAGAATAGTAGAATATATGTCAAGGAAAATGATACAGACACACCACTTCCAGGCACAACACCAGTCACACACTCTCTCTTGCTGCAGTGCACTGGGCTCCACATAAGATTTTTAAAAAATCTCATGTGAGGCCTGGTACACTGTAGCAAGAAAGGGAGTGTCACTGAGGGTTTTCCTCGGAACGTGTCAGTAGTGCCTCTCATATGTCAAACTCTCTTTTTGCAAATCAAATTGATGTCTCTCCTGCTTCCCCTTTAGCCGCTCTCTCAAATGCATATAAACTTGATGGGACAAAATCTGAGTACTCCGAAAACACCTATCTAAAATAGGTGAGCCCAATAAGGACTGCTGGACTGGGAAACCTCAATCAAATAGGGCTCAAAACCGAATAAAGCACCTTTAGCGGTTCGACGGGTGATCGTTCGTACCGCTCAGAGTTGTCTAGCGGTGGATCGGCCTGTTCAACCGTCAAAGGGTCTTTGGCGGTGGACCGACCGGTCCCATCGCTGCCGCTGCGTCTTCTTTTCCTGCTGGCAATCCGAGCCATATGCAGTACTACTGTAATCATATTTATTGAGTAATTACGTTTATGATCCAACGTTCTTGCTATCAATTGGTTATTTATGTATGTATAATATCAGCAGCAAATAATTAACATACAATTTAGAGATTAATCTTGAATATGTGCCTAGTAAGTACTACGTTACATGAAGAAGGTTAAACGCTACTTTTGCTAGGTACAATTTCTTTCACAAACTTTATCTAGAAAAATATATATATATATATATAACACTGCGTACTTGCTAGTTATTGAATTTGTAAGTGGATGGAGAGCCCGCTAATCAACGGTTAATTTTATAATTAGTCCTCTCATCCATGTGCGCACGGTTCTATCTGAAGGAAACAGAGCAGCACCATTGCTTCCACACCTTGTACACAATCTCTCTAGATTACAACAAAGTAAGCTTCGATATATTTACGTGAACTCTCATGAAGACAACGAGACAGTTCACAAGCTAGTTGGTTCTCGTGCACGGTCACGTTGGCATTCTCGTTAAAATATTCCTAGCTAGCTGATTCAAGTGAGAAAATATGACGGTTTGTGACGGGACAAGGAGGCATTTGCCTTAAATCTGCGGGTCGCTTAGAAAACTAACATAGCAACATGGAGATGCAGTGCGTATTTAGTTTAATTAGTTGAGGAACAAAACACAAACAGGACCGTGCAGTGAATGCCACTCTACCCTCATACTATGTGGCTTTGCATGGGCATCACGATTTTGTTTCGTTAATTAGTTGGATCCGATGAAAATTATAATGTGTGTATTCTTCGTAGGTGCATGGAAGTTGCTGAATCTTTATTATAGATTATATTTTTTCCATATATAGAGGAGCTAAACGTTCCCAACTAGTGGAACTGTACTTTTTCCCTCAGGGAGACGTTGGCTTGATACTGTCTCTGATTTTGCAATGGGATGGATATACTGGTGAACTTCAGAAATGCATATGTTGGTAATTTCATTAGATCACTCTAACACTGATTGTTGAGATCCAGTACTGCATAATTTTATGACAAACAAAGCTAAAAATTTGCAACAAATTATAAATCATGCAATCAATATATGAAGCACCAGGAATGAGCTGAGTATGATATATACACGGTCATACACATGTTACTATGAAATAAAATAGATCGAAATAATTAAATCATGCCAGGGCCGTCTCAAGCATTTTTGAGGCTCTAGGCAGAGAAAAATATTTAGGGCCTTAACATTAAAAAAATTAAATATTAGTTTTTAAAAAATAAATTTTATATAAAATTTAATTTTCTAGCTTTTTGAGATGCAAAGTTACTAATTTAATTTTATATTTAAGCTTTAATATTCAATTGATAAAATTGTCAAATTATTTAATCTCTTGAGACATTGTTGAACGTAAATAAGATTTTATTAATAAAAAGATATAAAAGAAAAAAATAAAAACACAAAATACAAAACATATCCGTGAGCTATATATGTGTGTGTGTGAGGAGAATGAATGTAAATTAATTAAAATAAATAAAAACCAACAATATTACGTTTTACTTTGGGGCCTTCTGGATTAGAATTGCAATTATGTATGTTGAGTATCAAAGATTAAACAAATATGAAAGATGAGTGAATGAGAAGAAAATAAAGGAAGTTAGCAAGAGAAACAACGCATAAACTATGCATAAATAAGAATGAGTATTTAATATGTGCTTTTCTCTTTTTTTTACTGTTACAATCTAATTAATTATAGAAATAAAATATAAAAAGTTACAATTAAACTTTATTAGTGTTCTTTTTCAAAGATAAAGATAAGTATATATAATTATAGCAATAAATGATCAATTAAAGATAATTTAGAATCCTTACAATAGTCAACTTCTTATATTTCCAAAATAAATTAATAATTGTATTTTATTATATATATATATATATA
>BQKN01063739.1:0-36308 GCA_022839385.1 Asparagus kiusianus | reverse complement strand
AAGTTTTTGCTTTTGGGGTCCAGACATATTTTTCCCTAATCCTTAACACCACCATATCATAATGATGCAGAGATCCAAATTATTCGTTTTCATCTTCCATTCTCTTAACCCTAATTATAAAGCTATTCTCAAATTTTACTTTAGACATGAGCATATTTATCCATTTTTAAATTATTTTCTATGCCTCCGTGACTAATTAACAACTCCAATCTCAAATTAAAGAGCAAATGGATACCTCTTTTGTAGCGGTAGAGTAATATTTAGGTAAAACATGATGTAGCAGGATGAATCCTTTCAAAACCCTACCCTATTATCTGTGAAATATAAATAAATAAATAAATTACAAAACCAAATCAGTTCTAAATCATGAAATCGAAAGAAATAACTAAATGATTCAAACTTTTTTTTTACCGATGATGGGAAACCTACACATCTGAGCTTTCTCCTAACGATTCCCAACATCTTCGAGCTCTAGAACTAAAACCAGATCGATATCAGAGAGAGGAGAGGAGAGGAGAGGAAAGGAGTGGAGAGGAGACGAAGGTGAAAAATTTTATTGGATAGATTTGGAGATCTCAAAAAACCCTAGAACCTTTAGAGGAAATTGAAGATGGCCGCGTGCTCGAATATGATGGTGTCAAAAAACCCTAGTTCCCTTAGGAGGTGTTAGTGAATTAGCACATTTTCATGCAAAATGAGATAATTGTTAAAGTGAAATAATGTTTCCTTATTAGTGGGATATTTTAGTGGGATAACTAGGACAAAATGTATGTGAACATTACTTTGTATATGGACTATTAATTTCATGTCCTTTTGTATTACATCATGTATCTATAAATACGTCGATGTATGGAAATGGAATATGGTTGAATAAAAAGATTACAATTTCTCTTCTTCTCTTGTCTCTTGTCTCTTGTTTCATTTCTTTAATATATTACAACACGTTATCAGCACGAAAGCTCTAGCTAGCCGGTTCGTAATCGTCCGTTAGTGGTAAGAGATATTTGCAAAATCCCTTCTTCTCTAGCATATCTTTTATTTTATATTTCGGGATAAAGTATTTGTCTTAAAGATAAGGGATATTTTGATATCTGCACATTTTTATATCTGCACAATTTTATTAAACATATTTACAGATCTTATGGGTTGATTAGTTTGAAACAGACCGCGATCCCATAGGAGGCAATCATTTAATTACTAATCGGCTCTAGAGCCCGGAAAATTAGTTTAATGGTGGAACTTTTGACTTTCTGTCGATACCCTCGACTGCATTTTCATACTTCCATCTTAATACATTTTTCAGTAACTTTCATTGTCAATAATGAACTTTTACTTCTAATTGTGGCCCATACTAATAATAAAGTGCAGACTTTAGCAACAATAGAAGGTTCCTTGAGGTAGCACTGTTAGTTAAAAAAAAAAAGAAAGCACAAAATGTTATCTAAGTGTAATATAGATAGGTATCTTCCTGCATAATTGTACCATTAAGGACTTCATATTATGCATGACAGTTCCATACATATTGACATGGGTGAATGTAATACTTTATCTGTGTAGGAAGCACATGTGTCTATGGAGAAACGATTCTACTTCATTGTATGATCCATCAAGCAAAGTATTTTAGCCTCTCATATGTAGACCATAATTTTTCCCTTCCCACACATTCGTATGCTCTTTAATAATTATAAATAATTTCAAAGAGGATACATGTTATGCTCCCGACGTATTTATAGATCTAGTCATCTCTAAGTCCAATATTATATGATCACTAGGAGGAAAGTTAATGACCTTATTTTTATGTATGAAATCAAACCCATATGAATAGACAGAGCATCAATCATGAAAAAACTGTCGTAATATATCAATCTGATGCTTTTTTGCTTTAAATATTCTATTTGCTTGCTTGAAGTAAAATCTAAGCCTCATGAAAACTTGAAATTAAGTTGTAGGTTTTTAAAGCTCATGTTGGCGTCCATAAGTGGTCCATTTTTTAATTTCTAATTGCACTGATTCTCCTTCTCCACTAAAATTATGCAATATTAGTTTTCTATCCAAAAATTGTCTTGGTGGTGTTTTAAATCTTGCCAGAAGCAAACATTTGAAAGATAACATTTATGAAGATCTTTAGAAAAAGGAACTTGATAATTTTGGTGATTATGTGAATATTTCTAATTTCTCATGCACTAATCTTTCGTCCCCGTGATTAGTGCATTATGATATATGATAGTAATTATTACTTGGCATCGAACGTTCATTTTTTACTGGACACACCTGTGATTTTTGCACGATTATATCTCTTGATTCTTTAAGTATATTTACCCAGAAGGTAAATATACATTTGTCAGACAATTTTAATTTATCTTGATTTTGCTTTGAACTCTTGTGAACCTATGTGGGTTTTATTCATATATGTATATTTTAGAATTTATATAATCTAAAATACACAATGTTGCGATGAGTTTGAGATTTAAGGACCCAAATTTTTTTAAATTATGGCATGAGCGATTGGGTCATATTGGGCAAAATATGATTTGTTGAATTTCCTTAAATTAAATGGGGCATTCAAACCAAATCCGACCAACTGCATATCATAATTTTCCCCTTTATCTAATACGTGGTGAAGAAGTGAAACATTTCTCATCTGCGTATTCTTTATTTGCAGTCCATGTTTATATATCACCACCATAGAGTACCTCTATGGGACCTCGGTGATGGTACATACATTATTTATGAAACTCCGTCAATAATTTAGTACTTATGGCCCATGTTAAGGGATCAATTTACAATTTAGTATGCTGACTGCATTTTTATTGAAGATCAATTCTCGACATTAGGTGGAGATTAGTGCCCAAAATACAAAATAATGTCAAGAAATTCCATTGGTGAAAAAGATCGTCAATATTTATATCCACGTACTAGTCAAACTGAACCAGAAGTTTAAATGATAATCTGCTAAGAGTAGAGTGACTAAGCCCCATATTCATGTTGAATATATCATTGACGATTTGGTATGCCAGAAGCATATTGTGCCAGAAGCATATAAAACATGTTAGTGTAAAAGATAAAAGTCCGCGTCAAACTAAATTATATATATAGAAAGACAGTCACTCCCATAACCTCCGGAAGAGGTTCATCCTGAAGATGGAATCTCCAGTAAAGTTGCACGTGCTTGATAATCACAATACTGGAGATGTGGAACGGCCAAATCCAATTATTAAGGAAAATGACAAGGATTTGGTTGACATAAAATAAGAATTGAATTGGCCACGAATTTGTGAAAAAAGGAGAAATATATAATAGAAATATAAAAGTTGTCGATAACATAGTTGCCTCTACAGTTGTTCTTACTATCTCCGAAAATAATCTGGATCCAGAACCTAAGTCAGTAGTAGAGTGCTTGAAGCACTCGGACTAGGTGAGATAGAAAGTGGCAATTAAGGCTGAGCTGAACTCGCTAAAGTATTTTGAACCTGTAGTCGATATATCCCTACAGGATATAAATGGGTCTTTGTAAGAAAAATAAATGAGAATTGTAAGGTGGTGAGATATAAAGCGAGATTCATAGCTCAACAGGTTCACGTAGAGACCCGACATCGATTTAGATGTAAAATATTCTCCTATTAGTGATTGTATTACGTTCCGCAAGTTAATACCTATGGCAGAAACTATGAATTTATATATGCAGCATATGTACGTCATGACTACATTTTTATATGTGTCATTAGATACTAATATTTTTATATGAAAGTCCCTGATGGACTTAAAATTCCTGAATTAAGAGAAAACAAGGATCACAACATATATAGTATTAAATTATTAAGGTCGTTATACGACTTAAAACAGTCGGGTAGAACGTGGTATAACCGACTGAGTAAGTTCCTCCTGAAGAGGAGATATGCAAATAATGATGTATGCCCTTGTATGTTTATAAAGAAATTCGAAAATGGCTTCTGTATTATATCAGTCTATATTAATGATATAAATATTATTGGAACGTACAAGGAGCTTACAGAAGCTAGCTCATGCCTAAAGACGGAGTTTGAAATGAAAGACTTGGGAAAAACCAAGTTTTGTCTCGGCCTGCAGATCGAGCATTTTCCCAGAAGGAATTTTTCTATAACAGTCAACCTATGTGAAAAAGGTTTTGGAAAGATTTTATATGGATAAATCTCATCCACTTAGCACACCAATGGTCGTCCGGTCCCTCGAAGTGAATAAAGACCCATTTAGACCCAAAGAAGATAATAAAGAAATGTTAGGGCCAGAAGTTCCCTATCTAAGCACCATTGGAGCATTTCTTTATCTCGCAAATTGTACCAGACCTGATATTACATTTACGGTGAACTTGCTAGCAAGGTATAGTGCTTATCCTACAAGGAGGCAATGGAATGTCGTTAAACATTTCCTTTGCTATCTTCAAGGTACAAAAAATCTTGGACTATTAGGACGCTAGCTACATGTCTGATCCCCATAACGCCAGATCCCAGACTGGTTATATTTTTCTCTGTGGTGATACTGTCGTTTCTTAAAAGTCTATTAAGCAGACCATAGTGACTACTTCTTCTAACCACTCAGAGATTATCACTTTATATGAGACCTCACGAGAATGTGTATGATTAAGATCGTTGATACGACATATTTGTGGCTCGTGTGGTCTAGCGAAAGATGATATTCCCCCCACTGTCCTTTATGAGGACAATGCAGCTTTGTTGGCCTTCTTGTTTTGATGATGTTTAACAAACTATTTATCACTAATGTTGTTTGTCTAGTATTTGTGTTTTCTTATTTATTATAGACAAACAACGTTGTCGGAGGATGGATGGAATAGAGCTTCAACGATTATATCCAAAGGAGGTTGGCGGAATGTCGGTGAAGCTTATGCAATTCAAGTTTAAGATCCAAGTTCAGCTTCATCCGTGGTGTACCAAGTCAAGCTTAATTGAAGATCAAGATTGATTGGGTAATCTAGTTTAGATTTATATTATGTGTGTTATATACTCTAAGCTCAATATAATATACACACACATTTTATTGGTTTCTTCGTATATATATATAGTCATATATATATACACAAGTTTTGGTTTCTAAAGCATATATATAGTTTTATATATATACATACTTAGTTTTGAGTTTTCATGTTTACAAATATGAAATCACATGTTTCTTATTTTCTATTGTGTTTTTTGATAACATTGCATAGAATATGCAATTTTGTGAAAATATTGTCTTATTAGTTTAAAGACTTCAATATCAGTTTATACATGTTTTACTAAGCCTATAAAAATATTTCACAAAGTTTTAAAAGTTGGTTTATGTCAAAACATCAAAATTCAAGTATCTCATATTTTCATGTTTTGGACTATTTTGTAAAATGATGATATTTTTCATTTGGGAGGTCCTTTCTGATAACCAGTCATTGTAGCATGTTTATTATCATGTCTACAATCATTCCTCAAAGTTTTACATTTTTTAGAATTTATTTGATATTTTTAAACAGTGTTTTAAAAATCAGAAAAACAGTTTTCAGAACCTGATTTTCATATATCAGTTATCGGTCGACCGCACCGGTCGACCGGATCTGAGTTCATTCCTTACTGGGCAGCAGAGAGTCTGTCGGTCGACCGGTCCGGTCGACCGAAGAGCTCCATCGGTCGACCGCAGGAATTTTCGGTCGACCGACGAGCGTCCAGAGCAGTTTCTCAGTGCTTTTCGTTCTTCGCGGTCGACCGCGAATATTTTCGATCGACTGCCAATAGATCCGTTGCTTTCCCAACGGCTATTTCTGAGCTGGTTCTGGGGGCTTTGTTGTCATTTTGTTTTTAGGGTTTTTGGCTGAGATTTCAAGAGGGTATAAGTACCCCATTGCTGATCTCTTCCTAGACTAATGAAAAAGAAGTTTTTAACAAGGGTTTTTAAAAAAAAGTTTGAGTGTGGTTTTACTGGTTTTTGAAGTTTGGGTTTTGTTTACAAAGGAGAAAGCTTCACTGCAGATTGAGGGATTCTTTCTCAATCTTCTTCATCATCTTCTTTGTGTTTTAGAGAAGTTTTTCTAAACTCAAACTCTAGCTTTACATTTATATACTTGTTTGATTATCATTGCTCTTAAGCTAGATTTTATATTTGAGTTTAGTTGAATTGATTTTACTTACTCATTGTTACACACACCCACATTGAGCTTTTAGTATTTACATACATAGTATAGTTGGGTGGTGAGAGTTTGTAACTTTGAGTTGTGCTTAATTGTGTTCTCATCTATTGTAGAGAACAAATTTATATTTGTTACATTGTGAGTGTTGTAAGGTTTTCGGTGAGCTAGAAAACCGAGTGTGTTGTGAAGTTTTCGGTGAACTAGAAAACCGAGTGTGAGGAGTGACGTTGATCGGTGAGCGTTGAAAACCGATACTGTGAGGTGTAAACGTTATTCGGGTGAGCGTAGAAAATCCGGTTGTGATAGTGAATTTCTCCCCGGGAGTGGGGAGCGGAAACGTAGGACGGAAGGTCCGAACTCCGTGATCATATTGTGTGTTTGAGTGTGCTTTGGCGTTTATTTATACTTATGTTTATATCTCTTGTCGCCATTGTCATTAGCTCATTATTTATATGATCCACTATCTAGTTCACATTGTTTACCCCTTGTGTTAGTTTATATATCATTGCATATATAGTTTTATCATATAGGATATATCACATTGTTCATATTGCTTATCCTAGCTCATATATCTTGTTGTATTTCATACTTGCTAGGATAACTTGTTAATTAGTTTTAATTGGCATTTAATCGGATTAGATTAGCATAAGACCCTAATCACCCCCCCTCTAGGGTCTAACACTTGTGTTGTACAAATGAGCAGTGGATATGTAAAAGGAACCATGACAATACATATTACGCCAAAATTCTTTTATCCACATGAACTCTAAAAGAATGGCGAAATCAACATCGAAAAAGTTCGCTCAAGTGATAATCTTGCAGATTTGTTCACTAAATCTCTGCCTATATCAACTTATCAGAAATATGTTCATAATATGCATAGACTTGAAAGACTATCTTCTTCAGGGGGGAGCAAATTCTTAAAGAACAATCCTGAAGATTGGGCCCTGAAGGTCTATTATCATAATTTGCCCATTTTCACTAAGTTTTATCCCACTGGATTTTTCTTAGCATAGAATCAGAAGATTGTCATCATCAGGAAGAGCGAATTTTCAACACAATCCCGAAGGTTGTGCCTTGAAGGACTATAGTTGTACTCTTTTTTCCTTTTGCTAAGTTTTGTCCCACAGTGTTTTCTTAGCTAAAGGTTTTTAATGAGGCAACTAATGCAAAACAAGTTTGGATCCCAAAGATCTATAGTTGTACTCTTTTTCCCTTTGCTAAGTTTTATCCCACAGGGTTTTCTTAGTTAAAGGTTTTTAATGAGGCAACTAATGCAACAAAAATCTACTAATGTCATGTACTCTTTTCCTCGACTAGTTTTTATCCCACTGGGTTTTTCTAGCGAGGTTTTTAACGAGGCATTGACATTTCGAAGTAATGTCCAAGGGGGAGTGTTGAAATCTAAAAGACATTTTGTTGATATCTAAAATACATTTTGTTGATATCTAAAAGACAAAATGTATGTGGACGTTACTTTGTATATGGACTATTAATTTCATGTCCTTTTGTATTCCATCATGTATCTATAAATACGTCGATGTATGGAAATGGAATATGGTTGAATAAAAAGATCACAATTTCTCTTCTTCTCTTGTCTCTTGTCTCTTGTTTCATTTCTTTAGTATATTACAACAATACTGAATTTATATAAAGTTCAAAAAGTAAACCAACTTTTAATATAACTCGACAAGTTTAGGATTTTATTTTTATTTCATATATGATTTCAGGGTAAATTACAATAAATGCCCACGGACTTTCAACATTTTAGACCAAAAACCCCATAACTTTCAAAATCACACTAAACCCAATAACTTTATCAGAAAAAGACAAACTTAACACCATGATATTTGACATGGCACATTCAATTGACATTATTTAAAAAGATCTTAATACCGCTTAACTTCTTAAAAACTCCACTTAAAAGAGATCGATTCGATTAAAGAAGATAAATGATAAAGGAGCACAGAGGAGCCAATACAATGATGATTGAATGCTTTTGTGTAGCACCTCAGGACATTGATTGGGAGAAGCTGCCGTTAGCTAATTATTTAGGACAACAAGATTACCCCACCTAAATCCCCCCTGGAGAAATTTATGTCATTATTAAAAGCCAAGGGCATGGTAACATCCAATTATAAAAGTTGCGTAGATATATATTATAAGGTGATGAGTGCCACAAAAATGGCAAGTGAAATGAAAAGGAGATGAAGGCATCTTTTGTTCATTTTTGTCAAAGAAATCATGTTAAAAAAATTAAAAAAAAAAAGCCCCCTTTAATAGGAAATTGATGTCATGATAGAATCTAAGGGCATGGTAGCTAGCATCCGCTCATGAGTCTATCACAGGATGATGTTAGCATGATGATGGGTACCAAAAAAAAGGCCTAGTGAAATGGAAAGCGATGAAGACCCTGTTTGGTCATTTTTTGTCAAAGGAATCCCGTAAAAATTTTCTCCATTTACTAAACAAAATAGAACCCTCCATATCTTATTCACCATCATTAATCACCATGACAGCTCAACAACATTAAATCTTGTATTGTATTGTATTGCGCAATCAGATAATTGATGTATATTTTCCATTTCCAACGTATACTTTTATATGCAATCTCTTTAAAACACGAAGCGTACATTCTTGGTTCACGCCTGCTCATCGTTTCCTTACAAGAACAATCTGGTTAAAGATGGTATATTAATATTCATCCAAAGTTAATGTATCTCCTTACATTTAGCCTACTAGAGCGAGAAATGTAACAAAGGAATGGAGCGAAGAAATATATATAGCACAGGCAGCATAAAATGATAGGCAAACCAAAAAACAAGTAAAAAAACAAGAGATACCCAAACACTTGGAGCTGGGTGAGCTTGGAGGCTGCTTGCAAAACCATAAAAAAGGGAAAGGAAAAATATTCCCTGCTTAGTTTGAGTAAAAAAAATCTAGCGAAAGCGAGAAAAAAAATTTCGAGGAGAAGGTGGAACTGCTAAAGATACAAACATATTAATCTAATTTCCTTTTATTTTGGTAGTAATGCTATTTCATGCATACATATGCTGATGGAGGTGTTTGTGATGATAAAATGTTAAAGAGTCTTTACTTTTGTAAATACTAGCAAGTAGCCCCGGCCCGCGTGACGCGCGTGGGCAAAAAAATAAAAATTTACACTATATTTAAACAAAGGGAAATGACACTACTGTTAGAAATGATTAGACGTAATGCAAAAGGACACAAGAAGAAACAGTCGATAATATGTAGTGTACATTACCTAGTTAGAAAGCTACAGTGATCACTAAGTTCGTAGTTCAAGCCTTTTGAGCAAATTTATAATGTAATATGTACGGAATTTATAAAGTGTTCAAATATAATTATCATCTTGTGGTGTAAAGTGGGCAAGCATTGAGAAAGTAACAAGCTTGTTGCTTTCTCTTTGTTAAGCAAAAGGTTAACGGTTCAAAAATTCGAAAGGCTAATTATCAGAAAACACCTTAACTTTGGACCATTGTCAGATAACCCCCCTACCATTAGATGATTATTAGATAAAACCCACTACCTTCTAAAATATCAAGAAACCCCTTAAATCTAGGGATCATTAGTTATAAAACACACTTTAACGTTAGTATTTTACAGAAAAAGTTTCAACAATGCAAATTTTCACACGGGTGGGTAAAATTATGTAGATAGATAGTTTCTCCAGTGAAAATTGTGGTTCGAACTTTTAGGGAGGGTTTTCTAATAAAGTCTTTGAAAGTTAAAGGGGTCTTCTGATAACCCCTAAGAAATAGGAAAAAAAATCATGGAATCAAAAACTCAGAGTTTAGAATTATTGTCAGTTCAATGTAATTCAAAATCTTTGTTATTGGATAGATTCACATACTCCAAGTCCTTATCATGAGAAAAATGCAACACTAAATGAAAACATCCTCTATGGTCAAACTTGAGAATTATGGAGAGGGCATAGTTAATGCAATTTTTCTTACAAACCCTAAAGCTAAGGGAAGTTTTTGATAGAAAGTTAGGGGCTGAAAATCATTCAAAGTTGAGAGAGTTTTCTCATATTTACACTGTTTTGAAATTAAATAGTATTTTAAGTATTGTTTGGCTAAATATTAAAGATGTAAGAGATTAATACAGAAAAAGCTCAATAAAGCCAGCACGTTACTTGAGCTCGTGAATGTCATTTTCATTTTTTGCGGGCAACTATCAAGCGGCTAAGCTTTGTGAAAGTAATGAGCATGTTCCTTTCTCTCTTTTTAGTAAAATCGCGGTCGGCGGTCCCTATTCACCCCTTGGCCCCCTTCGCTTTCCTGCCCTCCATCTAGGGGTGTGCACGGTTCGGTCTAAACCGAAAAAACCAACCGAACCAACCGAAAATTAGCGGTTTAGTTCGGTTTTAGTTCTCAGTCGGTTCGGGTTGGGTTGACAAATTTTCAACCCGAACCGCTCAAACCGACCGAAGTTTTTAACCTGTAACCCATACCCATTACCCGACCCGTTCTTTTGTTCACTAGTAAGACCCCTCAAATCCTATTACTATATTGTAATAAGCCCAGAATAGTTAAAATTTAATTGAAATAGGGGAATATCTCCTTACTTTAACGTTTTTGATGATTTGTCAGTTATACTCCTCTTATACAAACCCAAACTCGTTAACCGCTTTAATTTATAAACCCGTTTAGCTCCCCAAATCAGTTTGAATAACTCCTAAGATAAGTTTTAAAGATTTCGGTGGCTAATATTGAATAATTTGGGAGGCCTAAGATCAATTTCAAAGAATTGGGGGCTAACATCGTAATATTGAAGATGTTGGGGGGCTAATATAGAAATAACCCAAAAAACTTGCAGGAAGCATGCATGCACTCCGTGTTCTCTCACGTGCTTTACTACCCTCTTCAAGGTTCTTGCTATTCTAGGAAAAAGCTTCATATACCCATTTATATCCATTCTTTGTACTTATCTCTCTCACACCTCCCCTTTTCCTCTTCCTCTTCCTCTTCTTCACGAAAACCCCTTAAATGTCTCACACTGAAACAGTCATCACCATCATCAATTTATCCCATTTACAAAGCAGCAGCTGAGTGCGAGTTTCCTAACCCAATTCCTCTTTCTCCTCTTCAAGAAAAGCACTCATATGATCTTCATCTTTCTTTTCTTCAAGAAAACACCATAATTCTCTCACACTGAAATAATCACCACTGTCACTAAATAACCCAAGTTACCGAGCAGCAGCCGAGTACACGTGTTCCCTGACCCATTTCCTTAATTTAGAAAGATTTGTTTGGGAATTTTCATTGAAGAAGTTGTGCGGCTTTGTGCAGAGGTAAGCTTTTGCCAGCCATTTTACATTCACCCCAAAAAATAGATTGGTTACAAGTTAAGTGTTACACTCCCAATCTTACAGTGCAATTATTTACAAAAGTAAAGACTCTTTAACCAATATTTACAAAAATTAGATTTTACTAGATTCTAAACTTCTTTTGTTCCCTTTTCTTCTCTCTTTTTTCTCTCTCCCCTCGGACTGCAACTTTTGAACTTGGCATAGAGCTCTGCTTCCTCTCTCCAAAGCCAACAACAACAACAACATTCTCATCTCTTTTATCGAGGTATTATGTCTTCTTTTTTATTTCTATGCTGCCAGCATTCTTCAAGTCTCAAGTTTCGGTGGGCTTTTAAGAGGATTCTATGATGTTTCTGAGGATTCTATGATGTTTCTTACTTAAAGTTTTGATTTTTGAGGGGTAATTAATTAAGTTACTCCAATTCCTCACTTAAAGATTAGATTTTTCTGCATGCATTTTTTTAGTCAGTGGATTAGTGTCTTTTAGTTTTGTTATTCGCTTAATGGTTTTGATTTCAGCTTCTTTTATTGCAATTTGGATCTCCTGTCTCTTTATGGTGGCATTCTGTTATAATATCTTGAAATCTCTAGATTTCTTTAAGAACTGTTGTCTACTTGAGAATAGGAACTTGCGTGGGTTGTTTGACAACCCATCGAGCAGCCACCTGGCTTATATTCTTGGCTTTTTGATCGGCCTCAATTGGCTTGGGGGAGATAGGACCCTCAATGTTTGCTTGGGTAGAGCTTTCAAGCATGGTAACCTTAGCCGCTTTGGGCTGAGCTACACACACAACTTTGCGGCATTTACGAGATGTTTTGTCGCTAGAATCGGAGATGAATTAGTACACCTATGTGTAAATTACAACCAAATGTGTAAATTTATGTGGTTGCAGGTTTCTCCTTACATAAATGTATGTGGTCATAAATGATAAAAATATAATACAACAATCGCAAATACATGCAATATCATCAATTGTGCCTGGATTTGATATAAAGTATATAAGCAGTTGCTATAACCAACAAAACAAAGCATCAAAAGAGCAATTTAGATATCTAATATCATCAATTCAAAACAACTTAATTTGCATATAATCGGAATTACTTCAAACAAACACCAAAGACAAACAAATAAAATCACATATATAATTAGTTCTCTAGAGTTTCAAGCTAACACATCGATCAAAAGTTAACTAGAATATGACACCAATGGATGCAAGAATAATATCAAATCCCATCATCCATAGACCTCAATGATGTCACCTAGAAAAAAAAAGAACAATTTTCATGTTAAATATGTAAAAATAAAAATTTCAAATCATGTGCTTATTGAGTCAAATAACATACCTAATGGTGCTTTTACAAAGGTCTCGGCAATCTCTGAGTCATCGTCATCCAATATCTTAGCCACATCAAGGACATCATCCTTACTAGTTTCAACTTGTGTAACTATAAAAAAAAGTAAAGAAAAATATATAATCATTAGATGTTCATTAACTAAAAATAGGTAGATAAATTTTGTACAAATTTATTATTTAGTATAATTCCCTTAAATCACAATTAACTATTATTAACACTCTGCATAGTTTCCTTATACTAATTTGCTCAATCCACCATATTTTTTACTATTGTCAGCACAATGCACATGGAGTAGAGAAACAAATCTCTTAGTTCATATACAAAGGGATTCTAATTCAAAAACCCTCCCCAAAAGGAGGCATTCATGAAACTGCGCTATAGCAACAAATGACAATAAAAGGAATGGGGCTCATGAGGCTACCATGTTCTTAAGAACCCACATGCGATGATGACAACACCCTTCCCCATTTGGTTCTAAAGGATAACAATAGCCAATACAACTTTTTTCTCATACAATTCATAGCTTATGCTACATTATTGATCTTATAGATACGCATCAATATTGAGTAGTATAATCCTAAAAGTGCAAAAAAGAGAGGTGTGAGGATGACTATACCGATCCAAGTATTCTTCTAACCACTAGCTATTTGGTGGATAAAGTTTACTTGAGACGGGCAAACTGGCCGAAGACGATGGGCGAACTGGACGCGGCGGGCGAACTCGCTGAGACAACACGGACGAACTGGTCAAAGACGACGGGTGAACTAGAGAAGGTGATAAGGGCGAACTGGACGGGCGGACGAATTGGACGAGGTGGCCGAACTGATCGAGACGACACCGACGAACTGAGATGACATGGTCGAATTGACGAAGACGACGCGGGCGGCGGGTCAGGACCGTCAGGTTGTAGAAATTGAGTAGGAGGCTGTCGGCTGGAGTGGACTCAGTGGAGTGGAGGCTAGGGTTTTGTTAATTTTATAGTTGGGTTTTGGGGTTGGTTAGCGGTTACGGGTTTGGAACTTTGGATTCAACCTGAATCCTTATATTTATTAAATTGCGAATATTTGTTTCTATAATCCTCATATCTGTATCCGAATCTATATCTAGAAAAAATGGATCCGTATCTGAAACTGTATCCGCTCGGTTTTAAAAATAGCTTACTACATCAGCATCCATTCAAATATGGATGCTGATCGGTTTGGATAAATCCGAACTTGGCATACCTACTTATCAGTCCATAGCTCACGCACTTTATAGCTAGCCTTACAAGTTATTGCCACTACCTTCACCTTTATGCTAAAAATAGTAAAAACATGAGGCCAACTCTGCGCACCCTATGACTCCTTTTCATCAAATTTCGCCACCAGCATTTCATTGGAAAGAATGGTTGCTCCCATTGTGGTCACCATCTTCTGTAGGATGTAAAATAGACCCCAAAAGATTTGTATTGATTAAATTGGTATTACAAATCAAAAACGATTTTACACAGAAGCGGAGAGAATAGATCTGATCTCTCCTTATTTAACGTGGGTTCTTTGGTAGCGATAAGATGCCTCCCTCGATGCTCGTATTGAGTTTGCTTCCCTTGGATGATTTGAATGAGATTGCAGAGAAGTTTCAACGCTTGGTAGAAATTTTATTTGAAGAGTTCGATCACCTGAGCTTGGAATAAAGGCCTAATACTCAAGTGACGAAATTCGATTCTTTTATCACTCAAAAGACCGATTGCCCCAAAAAAATGAGATTTCAGAAAGCCAAGATCAAGAAAATGCAAAAAGCCAAGAAGATTCCCCCTCCAAAGATTGAGATCCAAAAGTCCTCTCCAAAGGTTAAGAGCCAAAAGAACTGCCCCCACCCCCTCTATATATAGCCGTGCATGGCTTTTTATAGTGGAGAATGGTGAAAACCACCACCTTAAATTGTGGAAAGTGGGCCTAACCACTTCCCTAATTCAAGGAAGTGGTTTCTAACCGCTCAGGTGAGCTAACGGGCGAGCTAGGCGAGCTTGCTAGCGAGCTAAACGTTCGGCGAGCATACATGTGAGCTAGGCAAACAGGAGAGATTGTCAGGCGAACCTCAGAAGCGTTCAGGCAAGCTTAAACCCTGTTGGCGAGCTTGGTTTGTACGGGCGAACCTCTTGCAAGTGAGCTTAGCTTGTGCGGGTGAGCTAAACAATTAGGTGAACTTGGTTCGTGATGACGAACCTCCTGCAAGGGAGATTAGTTTGTGCGGGCGAACTAAGCATTCAGACGAGATAATTTGTGAGCTGGCGAACTGAACGTTCAGGTGAGCTCAGATCTTTCTGGGTGAAGTTCACTGCGTAGGTGAACTTTGCTTTGCCTGTGAAGTCAAGCATTCAGGCGAGCTTGAGTGAGCTTATTTGGTGTAGGCAAACAAGCCAAAGGGGCTTTGTTCTTGCGAGCTTTAGACGCTCAGGCGAAGTCGTGCAAGCGAACTCTTGATTTTAGGATAAAGGCAATTTTTATTGCCTACAGAATCAGATATGAATTAGTACACCTACATATAAATTACACCCAAATGTGTAAATCTATGTGGTTATAGGTTTCTCCTTATATAAATGTATGTGTTCGTAAATGATAAAATATAATACAACAATCGCAAATACATGCACTATCATCAATTGTACCTGGATTTGATATAAAGTATCTAAGCAGTTGCTACAACCAACAAAGCAAAGCATCAAAAGAGCAATTTAGATATGTAATATCATCAATTCAAAACAACTTAATTTGCATATAATCGGAATTACTTCAAACAAACACCAAAGACAAACAAATAAAACCACATAATTAGTTCTCTAGAGTTTCAAGCTAACACATCAATCAAAAGTTAACTAGAATATGGCACCAATGGATGCAAGCATAATATCAAATCCCATCATCCTAGTCGTAGACCTCAATGATGTCACCTAGCAAAAAAAAAAGATCAATTATCATGTTAAATATGTAAAAATAAAAATTTCAAATCATGTGCTTATTGAGTCAAATAACATACCTAATGGTGCTTTTACAAAGGTCTCGACAATCTTCGAGTCATCGTCATCCACTATCTTAGCCACATTAAGAACATCATCCTTACTAGTTTCAACTTGTCTAACTACAAAAAAAGTAAAGAAAAATATATAATCATTAGATGCTGATTAACTAAAAATAGGTTGATAAGCTTTGTATAAATTTATTATTTAGTATAATTCCCTTAAATCATAATTAACTATTATTAACACTCTGCACAGTTTCCTTATACTAATTTGCTCAATCCACCATAGTTTTTAGTATTGTTAGCACAATGCACATGGAGTAGAGAAGCAAATCTCTTAGTTCATATACAAAGGGATTCTAATTCAAAAACCCTCCCAAAAAGGAGACATTCATGACACTACTCTATAGGAACAAATGGCAATAAAAGGAATGAGGCTCATGAGGGTCTTTTTATTTGCACACTTTGAAATATATACAAGTCTACGCATACAAAAGAACAACGTGAAGAAACAGAGATCCTAGGAGGCTAAGAAAGATCCATTCATGCTCCCATAGTCAAAAGGAGAGAGCCGTCAGTTGTAGGTGGTGAAAGAGGCGACTGAACCTCTCGCTCGGCCCCATCACTCTTCTAGCTAGATGAGCGCTCTCCGGCTTTCCTCCCTGAGCTCTTGCCTCCATCTTTGGCCTGCCCGCCATAGCCCCCAACAACCTCATCACTCGACTCATTCCCTGCATCACTCTAGTCGAGATCAAGCCCCCTTCTAGCCTCTCTACCTCTAGGAGCCCATCTAGACACTTAGCCTACCATGGAGGACAATGGAAGCGATCGGATAGGCTCTGCATCTTAATTGGAAGCTGCGCCATGAGATGGTCGAAGCCTGCCTTATAAGCGATCGCCATCTCCATTTTTTTCCAATTTTGATGTGACAATAGTCCTCAACGACTCCCGACCAGTTAACCTTGGATTCAAAATAGGCAACACGACTTTGGACTTCGATCAAAGACACCTTGCGATGAGCGAGCTCTTCTTGAAGCTTCAACCGAGCCAACTTTTTTCTCCTCTAGCTAGCCTTTGGCATGACGAGTAGCTTTGTCGCTCAGCCTCGACCTGCACCAAAGCGCGATCTCTCTCTCTCTGTAGTACACGTAATCTTCAAGTTAAAATAATTTTTTGGTATTTTAAAATATTAAATTATTTTTTTTATAAAAGAGTGTTTATATTTCCCTCATTTTCTAGAATTTTTTATGATTTAAAAATCCATTTTATATTTATTTTAATGATTTTGTTATTAAAAATTAAATTATTGAAGTAAAAGATTTTAAATTAATATTTAAAAATTAATTATTGTTATCGATTTATTATTAATTATCTTGTATTAAAATATTTATCCTAGTATTTTTTTTCCAGTATTTTACTTAATTTTTCTGGTGTTTTAATTTTTCGTATTGTTCTTTAATTTTTCTGGTATTTTTATTTTCATGTTTTCTTTAATTTTTTTAGGTATTTTTATATTTTCCAAAACCCTAATTTTCTCTCTCATGTATATAAATTTAATCTCTCTCTCTCCCTCTCCTTTCACAACCGCCGCCCCTGTACAACCTCTCTCTTTCTTTTCACGTGAACGAACCCAACCCAGCCAACCCCAAACCCATATCTGCCAACACCCACCGCCGTCACCATCCCCCTTCTCCGACCCACCTGACCGCCGCCGCACTTCAGAACCACCGCCACCTTCTTGCCGACGCCTCCGCCTCCGCCTCCGCCTCCGCCTCCGCCTACAGCCGTCGCCCAGCTCCCGCGCCGAGCTCCGCCCTGAGCTCAACCTGATCCGCTGCCAACCTCCGACCACCCCAGCTCGAACCCACCTCCGCGGCTAGCTTCGAATTGCCCCGCCGTCTGCGCTAACCGCCTCAGCCCCTGCCCTCCCCGCTCGCCTTCACCGACGCCTGCGAGCACGTCGATTGCTCCGGTGGTGTCTGCGCCCAACTACCGCCAGATCTGCCCAGTTCGCCGCTGTTCTCATTCACCTCGATCGGCTCCTCGGCCGACATCTCGCAAAGAAGACTCTAAAGACAATACCAACCTACTGCTGTTGCCGCATTTCTTTTGTTTCCCCTGTTTCTTTTATTTTTATTGCTTGACGCCCGAGCTTGAATTGCCGCTAACGGCTGTCTTTTTGTGACAATTCCAGGTAACTCAACACTTAATTTCTAAGTAGAGATCTCTACATCCATTATTAACCAATCAAATTTTTACACTAGCTGATCCCGTAAATGATATTAATAACTAAATAATAGAAAAATACTTTTAATTGACTTACTGAGATAAACCGCTAGTAATATTCAACGTAAGTAGTTGTATCCATTCTCAAGAATCAAGTTTGTAGAGAATCTGGACCCTTGTTATGTCAACTTGGTCTTTGATGTTCTGCCCAAAATGTATAGAGTGAACTGCAATTCATTCAGCTACCTGTTACACTTTACATGTTTTATTTAATTTATATTTTATATGACATTTGAATAGACATGTCCACCGCGGTCGATAGTTTGGCTCTAGAGGTTGATGCAGCTGGTACATCGATATCGGATGATGTCCTCTCGTTCATGGCTGGCACACGTGGAGGAGTCACTCTCCGGACGATCCAGTGCCTTCTCTCTTTTGTTACAGTCTGCATCATCAACTCCGCGAGTGACCACGTAGAGTCTATCGTCTTCAGACTCTTTATGGAGATACTCATATTTCAAATAGTATACAGCTTTTTTGCGGGAGCCGCCGATATGCATGCCCTCTATGCTCCGAGGCATGTACATTGTCCTCAGTTACTTTGGGTGTGGACAGTTGGAGACCTTATTATGCTCCATCTTGTCGCATCGGCTAGTTTTATGGCCTACAGCTTCATACAGTTGTTCGATGCTGATTTTGCCTTCTGCCCACAGACTCACTGTACTACTTATCGAGTTGCAGCAGATATGGCACTAGTGACATCTTTCGTTTTTGGACCCACTATTCTACAGAACTTTAGGTTCTTAGTTTATAGGTCGCTTTAGTTCTTAGTCCTCTTGTATCTAGTGAATGTGGACTATGTTTAGTTGATGGATTGTACTAATGCTACTTTTAGATTACATCAACATGTCTAAACTATTTTCTTGATTGTAATATCTGACATTCTAATGTTTCTTAATTATAATTTTTCTAATTTGTTTCAAGCTTCTCTACGCTTTTGAACAACTTGGAACATAGAATTTCCTTGACACTATAGTGCTGTAGATAAGAAATTCTCATGAGCTACTTCCACACTTCAAAATTGCGAAATGGTTTCATACCATTACAATTAGCTTTCAAGATAATAATAACTCCATGTGAATGATTTGAAATGGTATGGCTAATTGAAAATCCAACAAACAGTTGATCATTAATGAAAACTGTCTTGCTGTAGATCATATTATGGTCCCTTGATGTTATTTATTAGTTGATTGTATAGTAATACCCTATGCTTTTCGTATGATAAAATCAGAAATATCTGGATATTCAACTAAATATTTTTCCAATAGCTTTTGCCGCAGGATGAGATGAGAGCTTTTCGTTTTATGGCCTGACATTGTTAAAGTCACCTATAAGGATCATTACGAGGCAAAATGATATTAGTGCTAAACCCTTTCAACTTATACAATGATAGTTGCCTTTGCATAGAGCATGTCTGTGTGTGAGTAAAGAGCAATATGGACAACACCGTTCACAGAAAAAACTTCATAATGTTAACCTAATTAGTACAATAAATAATAAAGACAAACAAAGCTCTTATCATCCCATAAAAACCATATTTTTCCATTCTCCTGTTGTTGATAGCTGTTGTACCCCAACTATCCCTAAACAATTATATCCAATACCCTCCGAGCACTAACCAACTTTACTCAAGTTTTTATGTAAAGCAAACAAATAGAATTTGCATTTATGTATAAATTGTTTTACTAATTTCTATTTGAGAGGCAATATGATTAAGAACCCTAACATTCCAAAATCCCACATCCATGGACAGCTATAACCTTGTACTTTCCTTCCTATTGACAACTGCTTTGATCCACCTTAACCTCTGATGTCAAAGAGAATCCGAGGAATCTCGAATAGCCTTGCTATTACTCGCTATATTTACGTACAGTAATAATCTCTCCATCAAGGAAATATACCTTCATTTTCTTCACAGATGATACATAAATTTTATTTATAGGATAATTATACTGTTTTAGCTCACTTCACTCTTGATCTTCGTCTCCAACTACTTCTCCTTTATTTCAAATATTGCTATGAATAGGCTGCACTACACTTTTTAGTTGATGCTTGTGATAATTTCTAGCATATTCACTTCTTCATGGCTTCATGTTGAAACGCTTATCATTTTTTGATCAATGAAAAACTTTATTCATTCATCAAGAGTGAGAGTTTGTATTACATCAATATACTTAAAAGTTTGAGAAATCAAAATAGCAAAGTGCTCAATAGCTCAATCTAGAAGGTGAACAATGCATCCATAGATCATATTGAGCTGGGATATGTTTGTTTAGAACAATAATAAGTACAAATTAACTACTTTAATTCTAGAGAATCTTGCTCATTTGTGCTAGCTTTGCCTTCAAATATGCGTTGATTTCATTCTGCCATATAGTAAACTGATGCGTAGAGAGCAATTCTTTTGACCTGCTGAGCATAACCTTTTTCTCTCACGCAGTAAGAAAACTAGTAATGTATAGAACACCAATCACAAGATCTCCATCGGAATCCCAACCACTCCATGACCTTGTTCTAAGTACTTAGTAAAATGACAATTGAAGAAGAGGTGCTATGATTCTCCTTAGTTCCAACTGAGCAGAGCACACACGAATTTGATGTCAGCGAACCCATTCTGCACATCCTATCTTGGGCGAGAAGACGACCCTGAAAAGCAAGCCAAAGAGCCAAGGAGTGTTTTGGCTAACTAAGAGAAACCCCATATAGTTTTGTGCCAAGGCACAACATGAGTATAGCTTTGATATTCTGATTTTCCCTTGAACACAACATGCACTAATAGTAGCCATTAGGCCTTACAGTCCACCGAAATGAGCCAGAGCATAATCCCTCACTTTGAGAAATTGCTTCCACATCCATGAGTCCCCAACTTTACATTGAACTGGTGAAGGCATTGCTGATGAATTGGTGGCTTATTATAAAAGCTTAATGGGTACTGCAATAGACACTGCTCCTCCTGACATGAATATCATAAAATCTGGGCCTTGTTTGAATGAAACTCAAGCAAATCACTTATCAAGACCAGTTTTAAAAGAAGAAATCAAGGCAGCAATATTCTCTATGTCAGATTTAAAGGCACCAGGTCCTGATGGGTTCAATGTGTCCTTCTTTAAAGCTGCATGGAACATTATAGGGGATGAAGTAACATTGGCTATTGAAGACTTTTTCAAGACTGGAAGGCTCTTAGGCACGGTTAATTCAACCTCAATTACTCTTATTCCAAAAGTACAGTGCCCTAAAGTTCCTTCAGACTACAGACCTATCTCCTGTTGCAATAGCATCTACAAATTCATAACAAAAATTCTAGCAAACAGGATCAAAGAAATGATGGGGGGCCTGGTCAATGGTGCACAATGTGCATTTGTGAAGGGGAGATTGATCTCAAATAATATAATGCTTGCTCATGAATTGGTGAAAAATTACAGTAGGAAGAGGGTATCTTCTAGGGTGATGTTAAATATTGATATAAAAAAGGCCTTTGATTCAATCAGCTGGGGGTTTATATCAGATATGCTCAAAGGGCTGAACTTCCCTCATGTTATGGTGAACTGGATAATGGAATGCATCACCTCTCCCAAATATTCTATTTCACTTAATGGAACATTACATGGTTATTTCAATGGCCAAAGAGGTCTCAGACAGGGTGATCCATTGTCACCTTATCTGTTCATATTAGGCATGGAGTATCTATCAAGGAGCTTGAGTCTCTTAGAAAAGGACAGGCAATTCAAATATCATCCTAAGTGTGCTAATCTCAAAATATCTCACCTCATATTTGCTGATGATTTGCTTCTATTCTCTAAAGGTGATATCTAATCTGTGTCAAAGCTCTATCAATGTTTCAAGGAGTTCAGTGCCATTTCTGGTTTGGAGGCAAATGTAGAAAAGAGTTCTATATACTATGGGGGTGTTGATGAAAATACCAAAAAATCTCTTCACAACCTGCTGGGGTTCTCATCAGGTACATTACCTATCAGGTATCTTGGAGTCCCTCTGACATCTAAGAGATTATCTTTTTTGGACTGCAATCCATTATTTACAAAGATAACTGGTCAGTTTCAGAATTGGCTAAGACATCGAAAACTTTCCTATGCTGGTAGGCTTCAGATCATCAAAAGTGTTATACTTGGGATTCAAATATTCTGGACTTCAAATTTCATTCTGCCTGTCAGAGTTCTAAAGAGAATAGATGAACTTTGCAGGAAATTCCTATGGGGTAATTCTGATCAAACTTTTAAAGCTTCTCTTGTCTCGTGGGAGAGGGTGTGCAGAAGTAAGGATCAAG
The DNA here is from genome assembly GCA_022839385.1 of Asparagus kiusianus. Classification (NCBI taxonomy): domain Eukaryota; kingdom Viridiplantae; phylum Streptophyta; class Magnoliopsida; order Asparagales; family Asparagaceae; genus Asparagus; species Asparagus kiusianus. Next base: position 13,904 of record BQKN01063739.1, on the reverse strand, counting down.
GGGGTTTGGGGATATTCTCTACCCTCAATTGGAATATTGCATCAGCCATCAAATGTATCTGGAATATACACACAAACAAGGAGTCCCTATGGATTAAATGGATTCATAAAAATTACTTAAAAAAGTCAGATATTTGGCTGGTGGTAGCAAAGCCTAGTGATTCCTGGATGTGGAAACAGTTGATTAGAACAAGGGATAAAGCTATAGCTTTGTGTGGAGGTGAAAACAATCTGAAGTTGCTGATCAATTCCTGCTGCAAAAATTCAAAGCTCAGAATCTCGGCCATATACAACTCACTCATACACTCAGCAAATGAAGAGAAATGGTCCAGAGTTGTTTGGGGAAGATTAAATATCCCTAAGCATTCATTCATTAGCTGGTTAGTTTGTCAAGACAGACTTCTAACAAAGGACAGGCTATATAGAAGAGGAGTCATTAATTCAAGCATGTGCAGTCTATGCGATGGAGCTTGCAGCGAATCCAGGGACCACTTGTTCTTTGAGTGTGTTTACTCTTGTGAAGTATGGAATAAGATCATGAATTGGATGCATTTTAATAGGCCTACCTGTCATTGGCATCATGTTATTGAGCTGTTTACGGTCAGACAGCGAGGTAAGGGTCTTAAACAGCTCCTCAAAAATTTGGCTCTGACAGCTACTATCTATTACATTTGGAGGGAGCGTAATGTTAGAATTTTCCAACAAAAGTCCAGGAGCACATTGCAGCTGGTTAGAGAAATCAAAACTGATGTATGGATCACCATATTAAACAATCCATTAGCTAGATAATCTGAAAATGTAAATTTCCTCTTAGTGATGTTCTGTTTCTAGATTGTGTAAGCTCAGTTTTTTTTCTGAGCAATTGATGTAATTACATTTCATATTTGGTTATGAATAAAATTCTTTCATTGACCAAAAAAACTTTACATTGAACATGTCATATATCTCTTGCCTTTAAATACGTGCCACGTACCCATTTAAGCTACAAAAGATTTTTTTTTCATGAATGGACCATAGTGTTTTAATGGCAGCAGAAAAATTCCATAGATTAGCAGAATGTATGCTCGGTCCATCATGTCTATAATCAGTGCAAATCTATCACCAAGCAGCAAGAGCAATCTTCTTGCTATTCCCCACATTCTTCCAAAGGAAATTCTTTGAAAGTTCATCAATTTTTGCAAGAACCCTCCTAGGAAGAAAATAGTTATTGGCCCAAACCAAAAAGTCCGAATGCCAATAATAACATTTTTAATCATTGAATCTTGATGGCATATGAAAGATTCCTATGCTTTGTCCATTACTGATACTGATTAGCAACTTTTGAGATGAGGGAAGAACAATCAAATGTAAGATAGTCTCTTGTTTATGAGGAGAACACCATGGTAAGTCTCCTTTCTCTCTAATCTCACACTTCTCTCTCTCCCTCTCAATTTGTCATCTTTGTAGAAGCTACCCTAAAACTGAACTAGTGTTTTAGAAGAGAATTATCTATTCTGTTTATAGTCTAATACCCTCATCATATCACACATCAAGACCTTAACTGTACGTGACTAGGTTGGCATCATACTACCTAGATGACAATGACGTTCAAATGATATACTTACCTCTTATCTCCATATCTTACATATAAATTTTATTCTATAACAATTTATTTATTAAAGGATTCGTAAGAAACAATTTATAATAGTAATTTATTTCCAAAACCAAAATAAAAAATATATACATGTGAATCCATTATTCTCGACTACATCAACTCGCTACTCCAGAATACACCAACCTCTTGAAAAAGATAAGAGGCAAAAACAACAAAGCAAATCAATCAGAGTGAATAATTAACTATGTGCTAAAGGACATGATCCAAAGAACGTGCTAATGAAAATACAAATCACCATACAAATGAAATCAAATGAATGATACTCTCAAGAGGGTATATTAAACAATGATTCGCAAATGAAATCTAAATAGGAATAAGAATAGATAATGCATAATTGAGCTAATGCAATTCAAAAGAATACTCTCTCTCTACATGTTTTCTCGAAAGGTAATTCAAAATTCATAGCACAACATCTATACATCTAATAATCGCACTATCACAATTTTCACGATTATCTCAATTGTCGTGTTGATGACAACTATCACAAATGTCACATATATCATGCTTATCATGAAGTTGTTCCAACTGTTTCATACAATAAGGCGCAATACATATTAAATTCCTAACACACTTTAGTTAATTATACGTTCTTTGAGATTAGACAATAACTAAGTCAATTTAGGGCGGACAACAAAATCACAACTCGGCAATCCAACGAGATTTCAGTAAACTTATCAAAATGGCAAATAAATGTCAAACCTTAAAAAGACAAATTATTATTTATTCCCTCGTCTAATGACCCACTGAATTCATACCAACTTATTTTAAGGGGGTTACACATGATGTTGTATAATCTCAGTTTTCGTATATTGCATATCTAAGTTTGCATACAAAAGCATGGAAGTTGCAAATAGCCACACTCGCATTCTATATACCATGCATCACTTTGCATTTAGCAAGGAATATAATTATTATAAGAGTTGGAGAATTAAGTTTTAACTATATGATGATGTTACCTCTTCCCAACGCATCATATCCTACAATCCGTAGGCAAGTTTGCACCTCTTGTCTAGCAGTTCAGTCCTCTAGCTCTGTCTCACCAGGCTTTTCTCGTCGTCCTGCTTCTTCAACAAATTCCCGTTCTTTTAGGAAGGCTATTTTTAGTCACAAGCATAAGAGCTTCCTCAAGAAAGCCTCTTCTTCAAAAAAGATCGTTCGCTCATCGAAGAAAGGTACTAAACCTCTATCTTCCATTTCTGTTTCTGTTGATCTGCCGATTAATTCGCTAGATAAAAATATTATTGCTCATATTGCTGATAATTGTGGAGTTTCTTTATCGGACCAATCTCTAGACAATATCAAATCTATAGAAGTGGAGAAAAATAGGCAGACTAATTAATCGGTCTGGTTATTTTGAAGTTGAGTTTTGTTGATATATTTCCTTTTAATGAAACTCACATCTTGGAATATTCACGGTCTTAACGACCCTATCAAGAGGCGAGTGGTTAAAGATTACTTATCTCGTTCTTATATTGATGTCGCTGGTCTTCAAGAAAGTAAACTTTTGAATCCTTCATCTAGGAAGCTTCAGTCAATAGGCTGTACGAGACTTATTCACTGGTGTCACCTTGACTCCACAGATTCCAGAGGAGGAGTCTTAGTTGGTTGGACTGATGCTTTCTCTTTAATTCAGTCGTATGTGGGTATTTTTTCTGTTTCTGTCCATCTGCATCATAAACCGACCAATTGGAGCTTTATTTTTACATCAGTTTATGCCCCTACTGATAGGGGTGATAGAGAATTTTGTTGGTGGGAGCTAAACCATATTAGTTCTATTCTTCCTGGACCTTGGATTATTTGTTGAGACTTTAATGCTACCCTAACTTCAGATGAAAGAAATGGTAAAAATGGTTCTCCTAGAGACATCAAATATTTTTGAGATTTTGTTTACTCTGCATCTCTATTTGATCTACCTTTATGTTGCAGAACTTTCACATGGTCGAATAAGAGAGTAAATCCTTCAATGGTAAGGTTAGACATATTCTTAATCAATTCTGAGTGGGAAAAGAATTTTCCCTCATGCATTCAATTCTCTCCTCCTGCTACGGGTTCTGATCATTTTCTGATCATTCTTGATAGTGATGGGCTTAAACCACAACCTTCTATTTTCAGATTTGAAAGAAGTTGGCTTCATAGTCCGGATTTTGTCCCATTCATCTCTAGTTGCTGGAGTTCTTTTCAAGTTCAAGGAAATCCTGTGGATATCTTCATCTCTAAATTAAAACTCCTTAAGAGAAGGATTAAATGGTGGAAGAAGAACGTTCTTGGATCTATTTCCGCCAGGAAGGCAGAACTTTTATCTAAAATCAATTATTTTGATCTTCTTGAAGAACATAGACCTCTATCAGATTTGGAATCAAAAGATAGGCAACCTCTTCTATCTACTTTCATATCCTTGACTAAAGAGGAAGAAACTTACTGGCATCAAATGTCTCGTTTACAATGGTTAAAACAGGGGGATGCCAATACCTCCTTTTTCCATAAAACAGCTTATTATCATAGGAAAGCTAATTATATTGCCACTATTAATCATCAAGGAAGGGATTTCAGTGGTGATATTGATGTCTCTAAGGCCTTCCATGATTATTACCATGATTTATTTGGTAAACACAACAACAAGCAGTTTCATATTGATTGGTCCTCTTTATATCCTCAACAAGAGACCTCTCTGTTCTGTCTGGAAGATCCTTTTTCTGAGACCGAAATTAAAAATGCAGTGTTTGGCATGAATGCTAATAAAACCCCTGGACCAGATGGCTATTCTATAGCTTTTTATCCTTCTGGGAGCTGATTAGGGAAGACGTCATTGCTTTAATGCATTTTCTATATGCTAATCCCTCTCATCTTTACAGGGTGAACAAAGTTTTTATCACTCTAGTGCCAAAAATTAAAGAATGTTCTATGGTCAAAGATTTCAGACCCATCAGTCTTATTAATTGTCTCTTTAAAATCTTTTCAAAAATTTTGGCCAATAGACTATCTCAACATATACCATCTTTGGTGGCTCCTACACAGTCTGCTTTTCAAGCGGGTAAATCTACCATTGATTCTATTCTTCATGTTAATGAAATGATTCATTACTGTTCAAAAAGGAAAAAAGAAGTTACAATGTTTAAGATAGATTTTGCAAAGGTATTTGATTCTATTGGTTGGTCTTTTCTTATTGACCTACTGAAAGCTAGGGGATTTGGTACTAGGTGGTGCACATGGATACACCATATCATTTCCTCTTCTAAATGTGTAGTTCTAGTGAATGGTTCGCCTTCTAAATTCTTCTCCTATAAGCGAGGTCTCAAACAGGGTAATCCCTTATCTCCAATGTTATTTAACATTGCTATCGATGTCCTCAACAGAATGATTATGAATAATGTAGAAGATGGCTTATTATCCTCTCTTGGTCTTAAAGAGTCTCTCAATCCCTTGAGAATTTTACAATTTGCTGATGACACATTGCTTTTTGTTAAAAGCACCTTCAAAGACATCTCCATCATCAAAACTATTTTATACATCTTCGAAGAGATATCAGGTCTGAGTATCAACTATTTCAAATCCTCCCTTGTGTACTTTGGCAAGATCCATCGAAGAGCTCAAAGTTTGGCAGCTTCTTTGAACTGCAAAGTCGAATGTCTACCGATCAAGTATCTTGGTCTGCCTCTGAAATATGGGAAACTTTCAAAATCTGATTGGCAACCTTTGTTGGACAACATTTATAGAAAGCTTGCATCTTGGAAGAAGAATTCTTTATCCTATGGAGGAAGACTTGTCCTCATTAACTCTGTGCTGACATCAATTCCTTTGTATTATATGTCCTTCTATAAGTTACCTACATGGCTTATCAAAGAAATTGACAAAGTTAGAAAAAACTTTCTTTGGACAGGAAATGCAGAAACAAAAACATTGAAATGTTTAGTCAATTGGAAAAAAGTTTGCTTAAGTAAGAAAGAGGGGGGATTGGGAATCAAAGACATCTCTTCTTTCAACACTTCACTCCTAACTAAATGGTTATGGAAGTGTTTAGACAAGAATTCCTCATCTGGTGATTTACTGCATAAACTTTATGTTAATGAAGGTTCAACTCTTCAAATCAGGCAATATAATCCATCCTTCTGGAATGCAGTGTTAGTAAATAGAGAGGCCTTCTTTCATAACATATCCTGGGGGCTTGGATATGGCGACAAAATTAGATTTTGGGAAGACAAGTGGTCCAGCATTAACTGTCTATCCAGCTTATTTCCAGAGTCTTTTAAACTAGCTTTCTCATCCAATACTTCAGTTAGAAGCCAAGAAAATTTTGTTGGTAATGAATGGCATTGGCATCCACTGATGAGAAGAAGTATATCTCTAGAATCTCAAGCAGATAAAGTTAATCTCATGGATCATATTGGGGACTACCATGTATCCCCCACCTCAGATCATCCTAAATGGTCCCTTACTCCTAATAGCATGTTTTCAGTCACCTCCTTCTACAAATTTCTGAACTGTTGAGGAATTACTAGCCCGATATATAAAGTTATCTGGAATCCTATCATTCCTTCCAAAGTTCGTGTCTTCATTTGGCTCCTAACACTTAACCGACTGAACACGAAGGATATTCTTCAAAAAAAAAGGGTAGAATGGGGATATCACTTGTTCCTTTTGTGGAGTAGAAGCAGAACCAAGAGAACATCTGTTCTTTTCATGTTTAATAACAAAACAAGTATGAAAGCATTTTAGTGTATCAGTTACCTTTCCCATGGCCAAGATCCTTGGAGGAGATTATGATATCTCTAGAAAATCGTCAGGGTATTATAGGAGATTTATGGCGTGTTATTTTTGCATCTGTCAGTTGGAGTTTATGGATAACGAGAAACAATATCATCTTTGAACATACGGTCCCCTCCTATAAGTCAATTATTAACCAGACAATTTCGATCTTGCATGACTGGGCATGCATGGGAAGTGGCTCTAAGGCATCGCAGATAGCAGCGAAGCTTAAGGAGCAACCAATCTGCAGAAGTATCTAACAACCTAGGAATAAAGTAGTCAAACATCTTTTGTTTTGCCTGCAAAAACAAAGGACTTAGTGGGTTTTATAATTTTGTTTCATTAGGTTATAGAAATTATTTTCTCTCGCTACTATATGTATGGCTGGTTTTGGTTCCTCCTTATATCCATGTCAACGGTTAATGACGACAAGGCCCTCTCTTCACCTTCATAGATGTTTGGAAGAAGAAAGTCATACATCACTAGTATTGATATTTTATAGTTTCTATCTTCCAATTTTGGATACAATTCGTATCCTTTTTGTATATATACTTTTCATTAATATTATGAATAGGGTATATCCCTTGTTTTTTCCTTCAAAAAAAAACGTTTGCACCTCTTGTGCCCACCAACTTAGCTAAAAAGCTTACCACATTGATTAAGAAAAATATTTTATATTTAAAGTCCTAATTATCAAGGTTTGCATGTGTAATGTACAAGGTTACCAGTATGAAATATTCGCACGTCAAGTATTATTATGAGGTCATCATAAATTATTGCCACAATGATGCGAACAACATTTTCATACTGATAGCAACTCTTTATAGAGTTTGGACTAAAGACTCAATTTCAAAACATTATTTCATCAAGTTTTTGGTTCAACTAGTTAAATTTGTTAATTTTTACAGATTTCATTTTTTTTTTCAAATTAGGTTTTATTGATCTATCTTTCATCCATTATTCTTAGGATAATTTCCTGTAACTTTTCAACATCATCTCATGAATCTTCCATGCCCCAGTCACTGAAGGCAATAGTTTTACAAAAATTGTAATTTAGAATCTAGGGGTTTAAATTTTAATTTACCAAAAAACATCATACAAATTAACTATTTTCATGGCAAGTGAATTATACTTGGTATCATAAACTTAATTAATCGTATAAGGCATTGTTTATCAATTTTCCAAAAATTGATACAACTAAGCATCAAATTCTCCTGCGTGCATGTTCTAAACATTGAAATATTGATATGAACAAGATCAATAAACAACTAGGGGAATTTATAAAAATATCAGCAAGAATCATGATACATTCAATATGGTGATTGAAATGTATTAACAGAATCAAAGGTCGAAAAATAGGAAGTGTACTTGCCTGAAAGTATTTTTCTATTGAAAAGAGGACTTGAAACTGAGGGACAGTGGGCAAAAGCTCCCTCCTTCCTCCTCCTAGCTTAATTGGTCAGCCCTTCTCTGGTGTTTGACGTCAAAAAAATAAAAAAAATCCAATCTCCAATGTTTATCTAGGTCTTTTGACTTAATGGTTGGCTCACAGTCTGACTGTTTTTAACTTAAAGCTCAGTTTTACCTTTTAGCCGTAAACATCTATAATAATATCTATTTAGCGAACTAAATTTTAGAGGTTTCTTTAAAAGTAATAGATAAAAAATCTATCTCATGTATCATGGTAAGAAAATTTATTACAGAATTTACTATTCGGTCTAAAAGATACTACCACCCTTAGGAAAGTTTCGACCTTGATACTTCGACCTTGATACTTCCAAGTCTACACTAACAATATAGGTAATGGCATTCCAAAGGTCAACTAACTCCGCCTCGCTGGCACGAGGGCACGAGGGCCCGAGCCAAACGCCCCCAAGTACGGTTCTGATTGACTGTATGACCTCAAACGTCAACAATGGACATAGCTAGTTGTGATGAAAGTACCACCAGCTGTCCGACCAAAGTTAGTTCCTCCTTGGTACTGAAAAATAATTTAGAGCATAAGCTATTTCCAGAGAACTGAACTAAACGTTGGATGCGACCACAAGCTGTCCAACGTTCTTAACCATAAAGCTCAAGTCGTCGACCAACCATCCTCAAAATTCCTCTATAACTTTGTTGGACGCAGAGTCATGCACTGACGCCGCTGAAGCGATATGTCCTGAGAGAGAGCTCTGGCTTTTGTTTTGACAAAAGTACAAGTCAATCTCGATACCCGTGTTTCGCGAAGGAAACCGGATTTAGTAGCGAAATATCTCAGCAAAGTGAGATATTCACTCTTCCTCTCATCAGTGCAAGGACCGAACTATCGAGGGCACCTGCAAGTAAAACAAATAGTCAAGACAATACAAACACGAGATTTACGTGGTTCGGCTAACTAGCCTACGTCCACGGGAGGGAGGGTTTCACTATGAGGAGAATACCAAACTTTACAAGTTCTCTCTCAACTCATTCTTTCTTTTCTCTCAAAACTCACACAACCCACTAATTTTTCCCACACCTAAACTCCTCCACCCCTTCTCTATTTATAGGAGAGAGCAAGGGGTAGAACTAGAATTTAGGCGGGCAGACACGATGGGAAAGAAATGCGCGCGTGCGGGAATAGAACACGCGCACGAAACCCAAGCGGGTTTCGTGTAGGCACAGCACTATCAGGCGGCACGAAGCGACGTGGGCGCGACCGCGAACAGGAGCAGCACGAACACGAGTTCGTAGGAAGGCGGGCGCGAACAGGAGCAGGCGGCGCGGCACAATCACGAGGACGAGCGGTGCTCGCGTGCACGCACATGAAAGCAGGGGAGCGCCATCTCGTGCCCACGTGGGTGGGTCCCTCTTGTTCCCCCGCGTACACAAACTTCGTGTACATCCTACAATCAAATTATGGTCCTAAAGTACTCGTCCAGCTTAGCCATCCAGATTTACTTTTATAAAAAAGATAATCCTTAGGGAAAAAATGTGTCTGGGCCCCAAAAGCGGACACTTCATGTGACGAGGCCCCTCATATTTTCCCCCATGTGAATCAGCCCCTTGATGTGTGATACTTTGTATTGCAGCCTTTTTTATCAATTATTACATGCCAGTTAAGCAAAAATCCCCAAATTATCCTTATCCTCTCTCCCTAATCCCTCAGACCCAGTACTCATATCCTCTCTCTCTCATCTCCTCTCTCTCTCTCTCTCTCTCCTCTCTTCTCTCTCTAAAACTAAGAGCTTTCTCAAGCTCGTCACCCTAGCCCTCGCCCTCCTCGCCGTTGCCGCCTCCGCTCAGGCCCCCAAGCTCCCCTCCCCTCCTCGAGTTTGCCGCCGCCTCCCCTTCTCCACCCGTCCTCGTCGCCGTAGATCACCGCCGCTCCCTTGCCGTAGATCGCCGCCGCAGAGCTTGAGGAAAACGTTCGAAAAGCGAGGGCCTGAGGTTTGATATTATTTAATTATGCATATTAACTAATCATCACACTTTTAGGAGAAAATTAGTTATTCCTATTGTTCTGTGAAACATAGCTCACATAATACAAGAACAGCTAAGCCGGTTTGGAATTAAAATAAATAACTAGATAATAAAAGAATAAATTATATGCAACAAAGTTCAACAGGTGGAAGTAAATTAGGTCATATCCAAGGTTAAGGATAACCACAACAACAACGGCTGCAAGTGGAACTACTTTTATTGGAGAATGTCATCTAAACTTGTTAACAAAGATATTATTTCATGAAGATGTTAAGTATAGCTTAAGGTTTGATAGATTGGTACATAAGATGTATTTTCTTCGCCATTAACACTAACGACTCTATTGAAAAGGATCCAATGACCTTGTAAGCAATGATACTCATAGCGATTGATGCATATACCGAGTCCACTCTAGCACTTTCACGAACAGAGTATAGTTAAAAGGGATATTTAACAGTCACTGATCATTGTGTTTTCTATGTTAAAGAATTTGCATACATGAGGAATGTGACCACAAAGGTTGACATCTTTAGCTTCGGTATAGTTATGATGGAGCTTTTCACCAGAATAAGGCTAACTGGGACTATTGAACATGATGGAGAGCATATCTCATTGCAAGAGTTTGTGGAGAAATTCTTTCAAGGTGGAGTAGATGATGTGCTTAGCATTGTGGACGATGCAATGGACATTCCGACTGCAACACATGGAGGCAAGGTTGTTAAAGTCCTAGAGTTAGCCTTATCATGTACCTGATTCAATGCAGAGGAGCGGCCAGTCATGAAGGAAGTTTTATCTATCTTACTGAGGCTTAGTCATGTATAGGAAGTAATTTTACTTGTTCATCCATAATATTTTGACACACTAACATGTTCGAGTTTCAGCAGATCAATTTCCCCCCTCTTTTATTTTGATGATGTTGTATGTATGTAGTCTGTCTCAATTGTCATCTATGCTCAGTTTTCTCTGTGGAAGTGCAAGTTGGAAGTTTTTCTTGTTTGCGCATGCATTCTTGGCCTACATAGATTTTCTACTTACATGTCAAACTTTCGTGAATTCGAACACTGTGGTAAGGAAAAGGAATCCTTGCTTAGCTATGGATTTTGCTCCTTTATGTTTCAAATATTTTCTTGTTCATGCTTCTAGTCTGTCACATTGTTTTTTTTTAAATTAAAATTTAAAGGAACATGACCCTGTTAAGTAGCTGTGAAGGCTGTGAGAAATTTCTGTAGTTTATTCTCAAGTGTGAAGGTAAAATACGAAGGCTGGGTTTAGAACTAGCAAGGTGTGGGCTAGAACTGGCCGTATAAAAGCTACAACTTGGGTAATAGAATCTAAAACGAACGTAGAAGCAATAATTAATAAGTGTGAAGGTAAAATACGAAGGCTGGGTTTAGAACTAGCAAGGTGTGGGCTAGAATTGGTTGTATACAAGCTAGAACTAGGGTAATATATGCTAGAACTAACGAAGAAGCAAGAATTAACAAGTGTGCATGTAAAAACCCTTGTGGGTTTAGAACTAGCAAGGTATGAGCTAGAATCGGTTGTATACAAGCTAGAACTAGGGTAATACAAGCTAGAACTAATGCAAAAGCAAGAATTAACAAGTGTGCATGTAAAAAATACTTGTTGGGTTTAGAACTAGTAAGGTGTGGGCTAGAACTGACTGTATACAAGCTAGAACTAGGGTAATAGAAGCTAGAACAAACACAGAAGTAAGAATTAACAAGTGTGCATGTCAAAAACCTTGTTGGGTTTAGAACTAGCAAGGTGTGGGTTAGAACTGGATGTATACAAGCTAGAACTAGGGTAATAGAAGCTAGAACTAACGTAGAAGCAAGAATTAACAAGTGCGAAGGTAAAATATGAAGGCCGGGTTTAGAACTAGCAAGGTGTGGGCTAGAACTGGTTGTATACAACCTAGAACTAGGGTAATACAAGCTAGAACTAACGCAGATGCAATAATTAACCAGTGTGCATGTAAAAAACCCTTGTTGGGTTTAGCACTAGTAAGGTGTGGGTTAGAACTGGCTGCATACAAGCTAGAACTAGAACAATAGAACATAGAACTAACGCAGAAGCAAGAATTAAAAAGTGTGCATGTAAAAAACCCTTTTTAGGTTTAGAACTAGCAAGGTGTGGGCTAGAACTGGCTGTATACAAGCTAGAACTAGGGTAATAGAAGCTAGAACTAATATAGAAGCAAGAATTAATAAGTGTGAAGGTAAAATACGAAGGCCGGGTTTAGAACTAGCAAGGTGTGGGCTAAAACTACAAGCTAGAACTAGAGTGATATAAGCTAGAACTAACGCAGAAGCAAGAATTAACAAGTGTGCATGTAAAAAACCCTTGTTGGGTTTAGAACTAGTAAGATGTGGGCTAGAACTGGCTGTATACAAGTTAGAACTAGGATAATAGAAGCTAGAACTAACACAGAAGAAAGAATTAACAATTGTACATGTTAAAAACCCTTGTTGGGTTTAGAACTAGCTAGGTGTGGGCTAGAACTGGCTGTATACAAGCTAGAACTAGGATAATAGAAGCTAGAACTAACGCAGAAGCAGGAATTAACAAGTGTGCATGTAAAAACCCTTGTTGGGTTTAGAACTAGCAATGTGTGGGCTAGAACTGGCTGTATACAAGCTAGAACTAGGGTAATAGAAGCTAGAACTAACGCAGAAGCAAGAATTAATAAGTGTGCATGTAAAAAACCCTTATTGGGTTTAGAACTAGCAAGGTGTTTGCTAGAACTGGCTGTATACTAGCTAGAACTAGGGTAATAGAAGCTAGAACTAACGCAAAAGCAAGAATTATCAAGTGTGCATGTAAAAAACCCTTGTTTGGTTTAGAACTAGCAAGGTGTGGGCTAGAACTGGCTGTATACAAGCTAGAACTAGGGTAATAGAAGCTAGAACTAACGCAGAAGTAAGAATTAATAAGTGTGCATGTAAAAGCCCTTGTTGGGTTTAGAACTAGCAAGGTGTGGGCTAGAACTACAATACAAACAATGTTATGAAATTCTTATAGCTAGGAGTTAAAAACCATAACATGGAGTCAGTATAGTGAGGATGTAAGTCTTTTACAGCAAACAAAGGACTACATGTAATAACAAAAGGAAAATTCATGCAATGCCACTCAACAAAAGCATTAAACAACTCAGAAAGGAACATCCAAAAGTTTACAAAAAGTAAAAGAATACTAAACCACCGAGCACCAAGAAATTAATCAATTACCAAAATATGATTACAGATAAATGTAAATAACTTGGATTCTATCATCATCTGAAAATCCATAAATTTAATAATTCTAAGTTCACAAAAGATGTTATTCTTTCTTCAAATTTTGCAAGAGAATGTGTATTAGCTACAATCATCTTTCTCATCAAACACCATGAGCATTCTTCATTACTGCTTGAAAAGTTTGGCCCAAGATTACGCCCGCAGCTATCTCCACATGCAGACTCCTTCTACAGTATGAAGGCTTTGTTAACTATAAGTTCAAGTCAAGCCTTTGTGCAAATGCACATGAACTTGTCGTCCATATTCCAGTTGTTTGCATGCCTAGGAGCACATGTTTGTCCATTGAATAAAGCTATCAGACTCTGCGGCGGCGATCTACGACAGGGGAGCGGCGGCGATCTACGGCGACGAGGACGGGTGGAGGACGGGAGGATGCGGCGAACTCGAGGAGGGGAGGGGAGCCTTGGGGGCCTGCGTGGAGGCGGCAACGGCGAGGAGGGCGAGGGCCAGGGTAACGAGCTTGAGAAAGCTCTTAGTATTAGAGGATCTGAGTGTTGGGTCTGAGGGATTGGGGAGAGAGAAATGAGAGAGAGAGATGAGAGAGAGAGAGAGAGAGGATCTGAGTGTTGGGTCTAAGGGATTAGGGAGAGAGGATAAGAATAATTTGGGGATTTTAGCTTAGCTGACATGTAAAAATTGATAAAAGAAGGCTGTAGTACAAAGTGTCACACATCAAGGGGCTGATTCACATAGGGAAAAATATGAGGGGCCTCGTCATATGAAGTTTTTGCTTTTGGGGTCCAGACATATTTTTCCCTAATCCTTAAC
>BQKN01063737.1:481595-494521 GCA_022839385.1 Asparagus kiusianus | reverse complement strand
ATCCGAAATCACCCAAATCCGAGTTCGGACGAAAAGTCAACGGCGAGTCAACAGCGGGACAACGGCACAGCCCCGGGCTGAACCGGGGACACACGAACGTGTCTTGGCTAGCTCGAGACACCCCACATAGGGTGTCTCGGCCTTGGCCGAGACACCCCATGGGGGGTGTCCCGGCCTTGGCCAGGACACCCCTAGGGGGGTGTCTCTCCTCTTAGGGTGTCCATATCAGCCCCCCCTTCTCCTTTTGGCTATAAATAGCCCCCTAGGCCTCCTTTGTGAGGGGCTCTTGATTTTGCTCTGGTTTAGCCTTGGAGAAGAATTTCCGGTCTTGGGATTATCCTCGAGATCTGAAATTCTAGAGTCTGAAGCGGCGAAGCCCTGCTGGAGTGAGGAGTCAGAGTTCTTCATCAAGGTTCATTCACCCCCCTTCTCTGATCCTTAGTGTTGCTCCTTTGCGGTGACACTAAGAAGAGCTATTATCTCGTTTTAGCCGAGATATACGCTTATAACCTCTAGATCTTGCGCGGATCGACGAGGTTCTGTTTCTATATCCTACGCGGATAGACGAAACTCTGCCGGATTTTATCGGCAAGGATCTTGAAGAGTCGGCGGTCCACGGACATCGACGTCCCCGTCACAGGCCAACAACACACGCAAGCGAGACCGTACCAAACCGGGCTCTCGTGTTTATTTTCGTCTAAGTTGTAATCTTTTGTTTTCATTTAAACTCTGTTGTGACGCTCAAAGTTGTAACAGATCTCAAAAAAAAGAGAACAAGCAATGAAATCAGCAACTTTTACCGGAAACAACCGCTACCCCCCCTTGTCGCCACCCCTGCTCCGTCTGACCGTCGCCCCCTCCTCCTCGTCGTCGGCCTCCTCACAGCGCCGCTCAACCGCCTCGATGACAGCCGCCTCCACCTCCTCTACAGCCACCAGATCCACCCTCGCGTCGCTGCCTTCCCCAGCGACCAACCCCTGACGTCGATAGCCCCCTCGCGCTCCTCAACCACCGCTACCGACGACCCCTCCATCGCCGAGATCCCCGCGCCGCAGTCTTGCGCCGACCCGCGTCGATTCGTTCGACAATACCCCGAGGCAAGATCCCGATCCTTGTGTAGTTTCATTCCAGTTCTTATATTCGTCGTAGATTATTTATGTGCAAGATCCCGCATCACCTCATTACCATTACAATTTCTATATATGTTATTTGTTATATATGTTGTTTAGATTATGATATTATGCGTGGGATGATGATGAATGTTGTTAAGTATTATTGTGGTAGATTTCTTGTGAAATGATGAATATAAAATGACAAGCTTGCATTTTGAAAGCTAGATAAATTTTAAGAGTTGTTATCGAAAAAGAAAATTAGAATAATTAAAAAGAAAAGATAAAATAGTTACTGTTCATATGGAATAATATATAATAATAATAATATATTTAAAAAGTTATTTTTGAATAATTTATGAGAAATAAAAGGTTTATTTTGGAATTAATTAATTTATGAGCATGATGATTGGAAATTTCGATATTTATTTGATAGATGTAGTTTCATCTTGTACTGTTATTAGTAGTTGTTCACGATTCTTGTTCATGATCCACGATACTGTTAATTAGTATTTATTGCATTTATCATTCTTTATTATAATTGAGAATCGTTAGGAGTTTATGACTATAGTGATCTGTGTGACATGAATAAGATTTAGAGGCTTGTGTGTTGTTGGCTTAGAAAATAAGAAGAGCCGGGATGGGAAATCTTGGTACATGTGATTAGACGTGATTGTTTATGTATCCTCTAGGGTCGCTCCGGTGAACCAATACGCACTGCATTAGTTTGTTAGGCCAGTGAACCGATACGCACTGGGTTAGTCTATTGGGCCAGTGAACCGATACGCACTGGGTTAGTCTGTTGGGCCAGTGAACCGATACGCACTGGGTTAGTCTGTTGGGCCAGTGAACCGATACGCACTGGGTTAGTCTGTTGGGCTAGCGAACTGATACGCACTGGGGTTAGACGGTTGGACCAGTGACTTGTTATAGAATGGCTAGTTACATGAATTGTTACTCGGATGAGTTTTGATCCTTGTGAGATATTGGCCAGTTATGTTTCTTTCCATACCTAGATTAGGATTAATATTTAATTATCTATAATTTGAGACATATGGTATATACATGAGGGTTTCCTTGTTTGGATTATTTCGCTAGACGTACTACGTCTCGAGTTGTAGATTTTTAAGTATTAATTCTATCTAGGGGTATGTCTTTGTTACGCGGATGATTATGGATTCTTATGATCGTTATACTCTAGTGATGGATTGCATCTAGCTTGTTAGTATTCCAGCTGCATGTTTCTATTTATTATTATCGTTATTGTATTGGTCATTCGACCGTTCCTATTCTCTTTGTGGGATCTTGCCGTGCGTCATGCACCTGACGTACACCTGTTTTCTCTGGTGTACGTCAGACTTAGGAGAAGAGCAGGTTCAGCAGGAGCCAGAGGATTCACAGCATGAGTACCTTAAAGACGGTGTAGCAGAAGGAGCTGAAGCTTAGTTATTTGATCTTAGTTTTTTTTATAGCATTTCTTTCCGCTGGATCATTGTATTTTATATTTTTAGTATTTCGTTCAGATAGTCTTGTATAAGGGCATGTTTGACCCGCATTTTATGTCTGGGATGATATTCATTTGTGATATGTATTATTTTATTCTGAGTTGTCTTTATATTCTTGCTATTGTGATCGGGGACATGTGACTTCGCATTGTTTTATTTCCAGACGCTTAGCGTATTAGATTGAGAAGAAGAGGTCTAGCACTTATCTCTCCTCAGTCTAATACGTTGCGGGCTTGTTCACGTTCCGATTCCCGGATATTTTGGGAAGCGAGGCGTGACACAAGCCAAACTTAAAAATTTAATTTAAAAGTTTTAAAAAGAACATGCTAACTCTTTGTTTAAAATAATATTCAAGTTGCTTGATCTAAAATATTTTCTAAGACCATATATACAAATATAACTATGTATAAAATATTTATTAGTATTTTTATTTTTATTTTATTATTTTTAACTCTTTCTTTCGTGATGATTTTTTTCTACTTTAACAGGCTTTCTAAGCGACCATTTAACGAGTTTTGGGCCAATGGATCCCAACCCAATTGGGCTTAGGTCATTAAGTATAGAAATACTCCTTGGGCTTAATTACTCGATCAGCTTAGACTTTATAAGATAGAATCACCTTGAATTTAAGAGTTTTTTTTGTGCTCATTTTTCGCATTCTTCTTTTTGTAAATTTTTTTATATGTATATGTGTATATATTCTAAAAAAATATGTAAGTCAAGCCACTTTGAAAAATTATTTTTAACTCTAAGCTAAGCATGCATTCCATTAATTTAAATAAAAATCTAAGTTAAGGCTTAAGTAAAGTATACTACTTTGAAAATTATTTCTGAAGAACTTTATTTAGAGTTATCATAAAAGGTGAGCTTGAGTAAATAACAGATTAGAAAATTTAAAATTTATCAAATAAATCAATTATTACATAACTCTATCAATTTGGCAAGTGACGATACTTTTATAATAATTATTTTTAGAAAAGGAAAAAAATGACAAAAATGCAACAAAAAATGTAAAACAAAGAGAAAAATTAACTAATTCTCACCCCCACACCTAAATTTTGCATTGTCCTCAATGCAAACTCTATGATACACAAAGTAAAGCAGATAAGAAGTGAAGCACTTACATTTGATCAGCTGATAAAAATCTGCAATTACCTTTCGTCTGAGGAGGATAGAATTTATTATTCTCTTTTTTTTGTTTTTTTTCTTTTTTTCCTTTTTTTTCTTTTTTTACAACTGAACAAGAAACTCTCAAATGAGAGAAGAATAAATTCTTTTTATTATTCTGAAATAAACAAAGACAAATAATGTAGAATGAAGTATTCAACACGAAGAGCTCGTATTCTACATTGAATCCTACCTTATTGTTGAAAATTCTTCCCCGGATTTTAAATAAATTCAGAATGATATAATCAATAATGTGAAATTCCAAGCATTTCGAGGTGTTCAATAATTCTTGTAACATAGTAAGGTAGGTACTATTGGTGTCATGCATTTTGTATTTCTTAATGAACTCAGACTCTTGTACTGTGAAGTTTTGTTTTCTAACAACCAATTCTTCTGTAGAGTTCTGAAAATTTGGTGGTTGATTATTTTTCAAAAATCTAAGTTCATCAAGAAAGAGTTCTTCCAAATTTAATTCAAAGCAGCAAATGTTAACACAATTTTATTATTCTCTAGGACCTGATCTGCTTCTTCTAAGAACTCTAACTCTTCATCAAAAATTTCCTTAAAACTCAAATCAGACTCTTCTTCTTCTTCTTCTTCTTCTTCTGATATTTCCTGAATGTAATTTATTTCTAGAGGCTGATTATTTGGCTGGTCTCCTGGAATAAAAATATTAAGATTAGCAGTCAAATTCCCAAAAGGATAGCTTCATTTGACCAGTTCTACAGTTGATGAGAGCATTAGAAGTGGCTAAGAAAGGTCATCCTAAGATGACAGATGTCTGTCCTTTGGGATTAGAAACAGGCTGTGTTTCAAAGACTACAAAATCTACTGAAAAAATAAAATCTCCCACCTTAATCAAAACATCCTCTAACTCACCCATAGGGATCTTAACAGATCTATCAGCCAAGTGTAAGGTATATTTGGTTGGATTCAGTACACCTAGACCCAATTGCTGGTAGACTGAATATGAAAGTAAATTGACACTAGCCCCTATGTCTAAAAGCGCTTTATCAATGTGAGTATTACCAATGATACATGAAATGATGGGGGAACCTGGATCTTTACGTTTCAAAGGTATGAGATTTGATAGCATTTCACTGAATTTGGCGGCTAAAAAGACTTTCTTTGGAACATTTATTCTCCTCTTCTAAGTGCATAATTCTTTTAAAAATTTAGCATAAGATGAAATTTGTTCAATTACATCTAAGAGAGGAATATGGACCTTAACCTGCTTGAATGTTTCTAAGATCTTCTCCTCTTGAGGGGAGTATTTCCTAAGCTTGAGTCTATCTGGAAAAGGAGTAACTGGTCTAAAACTATCAAAAGCAGGCTCAGGTTCGGGTTCAGGTTCTTGATCATCTGAGGAGGGTGATTGTTGAATAGATTCATCAGAAGGAGAAGGAGAAGGAATTTGTACTGGATCAAAAGTTTGACTTGGGGGAGTTCTCACTTGATTATCGACCTATCTACCTGACCAAAGTGAATGGATTGCATTCACTTGAGCTTCATAGGATGAACTACATCCTGTGTCCTTAGGGTTGACCACAGATTGACTTGGAAATTTTCCTTTCTCTCTTTCACTCACGGCACTATCTAGTTGACCAAGATGGGATTCTAATCTAGCTATAGCTTGAGTGTTGGAGTTGAGCATTTGTCCGATTGATTGCATAAAGGAATTCAGAGTGGTGGACGTTTGAGTCAACATATTCGTGGTTAGAGTGGAGGCCTTAATTATGGTTTCCAAACCCCTTTCAAAGACATTGAGACGTTTATCCTGATCTAGATTGTGAGGAGTCTGAATTACAGCTTGATGAAGAGAAGACTGATTTTGATATGACAGATTGGGTTGTTGATATTGTGGATGAGAATTGAAAGGAACTGTGTTTCCCCTAGGAAAATGTTGGGTCGAAGCGGGTGTAAAGTTTTGAGTTCCGGGAGAATTTCCTTGATTCCATGCAATGTTAGGATGATTTCTCCAACCTGGATTGTAGGTTGGAGAGAATTGATCATTTGCAGAATGCTGGAATGCAGCGTTGGCCTGTCCTAATGGCTGATTATTTCCTAAGAGAGGATATTCTTCTGAAGTATGAGATGGTGACAAACAGTTGTGACATCCTAAGGCTGAAACTTGATTGATTTGAGCCGGGGCTCTTTCCTTGATTTCTAAAGCTTCTAACCTACGCATGATTGTGGTCATCCTAGCTTCAGATGCAATGTTCGACTCTAAGGAAATACAACTGGATTTGGGTTGGGGAACTGATGACACTCGGTCATCACAGTGTTCCCATTGCATGGTTTTTTCAGAAAGACTCTCTAAAAACTCCTAAGCTTCATCAGCGTTTTTCCTCATGAAATCCCCGTAGCACATTGATTCTAAGGAAGTTTTTTGCAGAATAATCTAATCCTTAATAAATTATTTAATAAATTATTTAGCACAATCGCCATTTTTCTAAACCGTGATGAGGACATTGGATAAGAAGATCTTTAAATCGGTCAAAATACTTCTAAAAGGGTTCTCCCGAGACAATTTTAAAATTTATGATACTGTTTCTTAGCTTCACCATTTTATGGATAGGAAAAAATTTCTTAAGAAAAACGGTGATAAATTCCTCCCACGTAGTGATGGAATTTACGGGTAAGCTATACAGCCATTTTTTTTGCTTTGTCTTTGAGAGCAAATGGAATAAATCTGAGTTTGATCGCATCTTCTGTTAATTCTCTCATTTTAATTATAATACACACTTCTTCAAATTCCGAGATAAAAATATATGCATCTTCTGTTTCATTTCCAAAGAATTTGGGAAGCATGTTTATGTAATGCGATCTAAGCTCAAATTTATTCCATTTATTTCAGGGAGCCTAATGCAAGTGGGGATTGCATTCCTAATGGGATAACACATATCATGAAGAACAGGTGGATTAGGATACTCCATTTCTATGATTGGTCCAAAGCGAATTAATCGACGTGTATTATCCCTAATCTACTGTTGCATACACCAAAACTATTTCTTTTTATTCTTTTTTTATAAAGAAAGAAAAAAATTAGTTTTTTTATGAGAAGAAAAGGATAAAAAATCCTAACTAAAACAAATCAAAACAATCACTTTTCAATCATTCTAATTCTAGGGTTTAGCCTAACTCACTAGACCAGCTCCTAACCAAAAACTCCTACAGTGAAAAGATTAAAGTTTTACCCAGGTAGGTAGCCAGGTAAGGATAGTACTAGAGGGTGATCAAAGATCAATTAAGTACCTCTTTCCTTACGGAGCGTTTTACCCCTAAACCTTGCCTTAGACACCAACTAATTTGAGAAAACTTAAACCGGTTCACTTCAGGATTTCTTGTTCCTTATTGAGCTCGAGTCCTTAGGGCCAACGTCTAATGAGTTTTATTAGGCTTGGGTAGTGTAGTGAGGAATTAGTGATATTTGGGCTAGGGAAAGGGTAATGAAATCCCTCATCTTATCTTGATTATGGGGTTTTGCCCTTAAAAATATTTTTAAGTGTGTGCCAAATCAAGATGCTCAAATTACTTGGTGAATTCCTACACTATATGAAATACAACCCTAAAAATTAAAAGCGACTAAAAAGGATGATAAAAAAGAAAATCTTTATATTTTTTATATTAGGGTTAATAATCAAACAACTATGAGAAGGGGAGACATTGTTTGAGTTTATTATCTTGTTAGTTAATGTCCACGTGAAAGATGGATTTTATTATGGTCAACAAAAATATTTTCTTTAAAATCCTAATTGTCTCTAATTGTGAAGCTAACTAAAAAGGGTGGAATTGAAAACGCTAGAAAGAAGACTTACCCGAAAGCAAATTTTCAAATCCTAGTTCTCCAATCCGCGTTCTTCAAGCTCCAAGCGTTTCCTTCACAATAAACACACAAATTAAAGAACTAAAATAATTAAAACCTACTTAAACACCTTCCTCGGCAACAACGCCAAAAACTTGATGCGACATAAACATGTACCAAAAAATATTGCAAGTGCACAACCGTGCCAAGTTATAGTATAAAGATATCGATCCCACGAGGAAGGTATTTTTATAGGAGAAAATATAAAACCGGTTCTTATATTGTGTGCGTGACAAATATGAGTGATGAGTGAATGTGATTGTGAAGAGATTGAGAGAGTGAAAATGATGTGTAAATAGGTGCAAAGTGTAAGTGAGAGTGGATGTGACAAAGAATGAATTTGATCAATAAAGCAAGAAGGAAAAATGAATAAAATCAAGAAACAAATAAAAAATCAAGAATGAAAATAAAGTTCAAGAAAGTAAAGATGATGGATTCAATTAAAGATATGGGTAATCTAGAATTGAACCCACTTCTTAGAAAATAGTAATTCCCTAGAGGGTTCTAGCCTAAAGGTGAATCAAAGAAAAAAAATGGACAAAAAGGAAAACTAAACCCAAGACGGTTCTAGCCTCAAGGTGAATAGTGCAAGAAATTAAAATCTAACTATAAAATAAATTACAAAAATCTAAACTACAAAATAAATTGCAAGAATTAAATGCAAGAAAATAAATCTAACCTATAAGCATGAAATAAATCTAAGGTAAGAGGGTTCTAACCTCTTGGCTATTTAAACAAGAAAATAAAATCTAATTACAAGCATGAAAATAAATCTAAACTAATAAGTAATAAAAGAGAAATAAAAAAAACCTTCAAATTAATCTTCATCTTCATCTTCATCTTCATCTTTATCATCCAACAAAGAGAAGAAGAGAAAAATTTAAAGTGGTGAAATTTTTTTATTAATTGTAACAAAAAGTTACAAATTTGGAAGGCCGTTTCAATTAAGAGTAGCCCTCCTCTCCAAATAGAGTTATAAAAATTTTCACACCCCTAACCCCTCACTCTCTATCCCTATTTATAGTAAACATCAGTGAATGTAAGCCATTGGATCAAAATCTTATCCAAAATAATTGAATTTCAGCCACTAATCTGTAACTAACTGCCAGCGTATCGATGCCAGCATCGATAGGGCATCGATGCGGGCATCGATGCTGGCATCGATACCGCCATCGATGCTGGCATCGATGTCAGCCTGCCTCCTTTTCCAGCCAGCAACTTCTCTTCTCTTTGGCTTTTGGGCTTGGGCTTTTAGTATTTTTTTCTTCATTTGGGCTTCTGTTGATGTTTTCTTCTTTTTGGTTTTGGCCTTTTGGATAATTTTGCAATTGATTTTCCAATGGGCTTCTTTACTTTATTTCTTTATTAAATCAAGGGCTTTTTATTGAGAGATTAGAGTTTGAGATTTATTCTTCATTAACCTGCAATTAAAGATAAAAATAATTATTAGTGATATATTTATTCATATAAAATAGATAATGAGGGTATAAAATTGTAATAAAATATGATTATCATCAACCCATATAAACATTTTAGTATTCGGTAAACAAGATTTAAGAATAAACACCCAATAAACCCAGAGGGTTATATAACACAAACCTCTCATCAAAACAAAACCAATAATTATGAAAACAAAAGAATTAATCAAAGAAAAAATTGTTTTCAAATTCAAAATTTTAAGTGTAATTTTCAAAATCAAGAAAAAGAAAAATAAAAGCATTAAAATTCTTGGTTTAAAAAAATTATTTTGGCTCCCAAGCATTCTTGGTGCCGGATTGTTTAGGGACATGACCCCTATCAATAAAGCTCAAAGCCCTTGGGTTATGAACCCGTTTGGGCACATGTAGTGCACTAACACGGTCAAAGGGATAATCACTCAAATGACCATTCCGATTGCAATTTGTGCAATGAAAGAGATCCATTTATTTTTATGAACCATTAGCTCGTGCACGGGAATCATTTGCTAATAAAGATTTTTCTTTTAAATTATATTGCAAATGAGAAACATCATTAAACAAAGGTGGTTTACTTGAGAAATTTGGCAAGTTTGAATATTGTTTCAAATCATAACAAAACTTTGCCAAATGGCCAAATCTACCACAAACATCACATTTAAAAATATATGGTCAACTAGAAACATTTGGCAAATAAAATTTCTTTTTCAAATCAAAATAATATTTTGCCAAATGACCAAAACGACCACAAAGATCACACTTGAACACACTAGCATGCTTATGATGAACTTTGTGAGAATGAGCATGTGAATGTGTAAGTGTACAAGATGAGGAAGCTACATGAGATGCACAAGGAGCATTAGATTTCTTATGTTTGTGTACATCATAGCAAAATTTAGCTCAATGACCTTTTCGACCGTAAATAGAGTATTTGTAAATTTTGCTATATATGTGTGCATAATGAATAGATGATGACTTAGACTTGGCACACATATCCATAAGCCTCTTATGATTATCAATGCATATTTTTAAAGTTGAATCTAAAGATGAAATGTGATTATTCATAAGATTCAAATCTTTATTTTAGGCACATATGCATTTTTATTAGAAGTAGAACATAAATGGTCATTTATAAATGAAACAGTATCATTTTGTATGTTCTCTACTTCTAACATGGCATTATTTTTATCATGAGTCAAGTTAGCAACATCCAATTTCAAATTTTTATTTACCAAATTTAACATATCATTGTTTTCTTGAAGAGAAATACTTTCTTGAGAAATGATATCAAATTTGGAAGCAACATCTCATGATCGGATTTTAAATCTTCATGCTTGCTTTTTAAATCAATAAAATCATTTTGCAATTTGTTAAAGGCATGCAATAATTTTTCACTAGCACAAGCAAGTTCATCACTAGATAGATCATTAGTGGTTTCGAACTCGCAAACCTCCCTAGGGCTATCACCTAGTGGCCGTGTGCATGATGCTCCATATGAACTTGAAGCCGGATCCTCCAAAGCTTATCGGATCGCCTCCAAGTCCCCTTGATGTTCTTCAATAAATTTCCATAAGGTGTAAGCACTATCAAAATGAACAAACTTATTAGACAAAGATGAATCAAATGCATTATGTAAGAATTTCAACAAGAGCTTGTTCATAATAAATATTTTTTTATCAATTTTATTCCACTTGGATTTCTCTAATATGGGCACAATATAAGAACAATCAATGACTTCCCATAAATTGATATTTTCAGATTGAACAAATATTTTGAATCTAAAACACCATTGAGCATAAGGGAAAACATTGAATTTAGGAGAAATACTAGAATCATAGCCTCAACAAGATGCATCATTCATATCCATAAATTATAAAAAATATGCAAGCAAGATACAAATGCAATCAAAACAAGATTAGTAAAAAAAGATAACTTGGATCTTTAACTCAATGCGATTAGACCTTAAATCAAAGAGCACCAAGCTCTGATACCAATTGTAAGACCCTAAGGGGGTGATTAGGGTCTTATGCTAATCTAATCCGATTTAAATATCAATTAAAACTAATTAACAAATATATTCTTACAAGATAGATATACAAGAGTTATAAGCAAGAATAAGCAATATGAATAAAGAGATATATCCTATATGATAAAAATATATGCAAGAATATATAAACTAGCACAAGATAATATATCCTACCAAAGAGATATACAATATGATATATGTAAGGATATGTAAACTAACACAAGGGTAAAAATATGAACTAGATAGTGGATGATAAAAATAATAAGCTATGGATAATGACGACAAGAAATATAAACATAAGATTAAGTACGCCAAAGCAAACTCAAACACACGATATGATCACAGAGTTTGGACCTTCCGTCCTACGTCTCCGCTCCCCTCTCCCGAGGAGAAATCCACTATCACAACCGGGTTTTCTACGCTCGCCCGACTAACGTTTACAATCACACTATGTCAGTTTCCAACGATCACCGATCAACGTATACACTCACTCACAATGTCGGTTTTCAACGTTCACCGATCAGTGTCCACTCATCACACTCGGTTTTCTAGCTAACCGAAAACTTTATAATCTCACAATGATAACAAATGATTTGTTCTCTAATATAATGTGAGAACTCAATTAAAGCTCACACTCAATGTTACAACCTCTCACAACCCTAATATACTATGTATGTAATACAAAAGCTCAATGTGGGTGTGTGTAACAAAGAGGTAAATCAAATCTAAACTCAATACAAAACTAGCTTTAATAAGATGATAGTCAAATAAATATGCAAATGTAAAGCTAGATAAGAGTTTAGAAATGCTTCTCTGAAAAACAAAATGGAGAAATGGATTAAGATGAAGCTCAATCAATGTAGATGTTCTCCTCCACTTGTGTAAAACTTCTTCCCAAAAAAAACTCTTTTAAACAAACACTAAACAAACTTAAACCCTTGTTAAACCCTTGTTTAAAAACTTCTTGGATGGGTATGAGAACTGAGATCAATGGGGGTATTTATAGCCTCCCAAAACCCCAGCCAAAACCCCAAGGGAAAAGACCAAACAGCCCAAGAATCAGAAATCTGATTCTGTACCAAAAGAGCCGTTGGGATAAACGGCGGTCGACCACGGCGGTCGACCGCGAGCAACAAAAACAACAGGAAAAGCTCCAGAGACTTCTACAGCCGACTGTGGCGGTCGATCGTAGGAAATCTCGAGCTCACGTTCGATCGCGACAGTCGACCATGAAAGTCTCTGCTACCCACTGACGAATGAACTCAGGCGCGGTCGACCGTGGCGGTCGATCGTGAACTGATATATGAAATTTGAAGTTTAGAAACAGCTTTCTGATTTTAAAACCCTGTTTAAAAATATCAAATAAATTCAGAAAAATGTAAAACTTTGGAAAATGATTGTAGACATGATAATACACATGCTACAAAAACTTGTTTTCTAAAAGAACTTCCCAAATAGAAAATATCATCATTTTGCAAAATAGTCGAAAACATAAAAATGTGAAATGTGTATTTTGACATTTTGGCTAAACCATGTTTTGAAACTTTACACAATGATTGTGTAGACTTAATAAAAGATGTATATAATTATTGTTAAGTCCAAAAACTAAGAATATAATATTTTTATAAATACAATAGAAAATAAAACATATGAGTATGTATATGAAAATATATTTGTTCCATATCTAAGTAGTTAAACCAAATCACAATAATAAATATGAAATATGTAATTTCATATTTATAAACATAAAAACAAAAACTTGTGTTGTATATATATATATATATATATATATATATATAT
>BQKN01063737.1:458696-481495 GCA_022839385.1 Asparagus kiusianus | reverse complement strand
ATATATGACTACATATATATATACAAGGAAACCAATAAAATGTACGTGTCTATGATATTGAGCTTAAGGTACTAACACACATAATATAAAAGCTAAACTACATTACCCAAGCTGATCTTGATCTTCATTGTAGCTCAACTTAGTACACGTTGTGAATGAAGCTTGAACTTGATCTTTAACTTGGATTATACGTTGCTTCACTCCACAATTCCTCCAACCTCTATTGGATATGTTCTTTGAAGCGCAATTCCATTCATCCTCCAACTCGTTGTTTGTCTACAATAAGTAGAAATGCATAAACACTAGACAAACAATATTAGTGATAAATTATTTGTTAAACATCATCAAAACAAAGATGCCAACATGACCCGCGCCAGGGTCAAGACAGAAGACATCCTGCACCTATTTCGTCGATCCCTTCGAGTTCCGCACCTCCGGTGGAGCACCGCGACAGCGTGGATTGTCCCGATTTAAGATCACGGATCGTCTTGGTCCTTCGCATATGGGTCAAGGCAAAGCCCCGGTCAAAGAACGCTAGGGTCGGGTGACTGAATCCCGGGCAACTACTCAAGCTGGGGGTCGCACACGGAAAACTCCTGTAATTGACTGCCTCGGACGGCGAATTAAAGTCCAAGAGCCCGTCAAGAGTTCATGCTTACAAATGCGTGACTCTAAACGTGTGACTCTTGAGAATGCTAATAAAGCGGCAAACCCCCTGAAAGAAATGTATTCATCTGATGATGACAACGTTATACCTAGGAAGTCATGCCAACACACGATAGGTTGCTCTGGTCATCAGACCGATGAGTTATACTATTAGGCTGGGGGTACGAACAAGTCTCGAAAGAGAAGTACCCGAGAATCGGAGTCTCACTGCCCGTGCGCCAAGATTATCAGGGCAGTCTTATCAGCGTGTAGCTGCCCCAAGACCGCTCCGCAGAGGATCTTAGTATTCAAGAGGATCTCCAACGGAACGACCAAGTCCAAACCAAAGTATTTCTGCAAGAAACGATCGGCTGTTCGAGATGACGAATTCCCAGAAGTTACCATCAATATGGTCAATAAGGGAAAGTTCCCGATTGTTTCAAGTGGTTCTAGCCCTAATTTTTCTCTAGAAAGAAGAGTTAATTCGGGAATAGCACGACTGATGTCTCGACTCCAGCTGGAAGCGGTCGGACCTGAACAATCCGTAGTCACAGTTAATATGGCTGGGAGGGGAAAGTCGACTCGACCTTCTAGTTCCGATCCACTCATATCTCATCATCTAATCCGGTTGTGATCGGGAACCATTAGACAAAGAGATTATCAGCGAATGTAGAGGGAATTATCCTTGGATGATGAAGCATCAGATGCTAAGTTTGCAGTCACTTCTAACAAAACGGTATCCAGCCCAGGGGAATCTCATGAAGTGTTTATGATTAACACCGAGGAAGTAGCCAAAATGGTTGAGGATGTCTTGGCCAAGCAAAAAGAGAACTTCAAGTTCGAATAGAAATGGCTATGCAGTGAATGAGGGAAGAACACGACCAACAAATCCGAGCTTTGTCGAATAAACTTAGTGAATCCAGTCGTCGCAACGTTGCTGACCAAGCAAATAGCGATTAAGATGTGGATGAACGCCTCAATGCTGATAACCCTCCCGTTGACCAAAACACTGGGGGTGACTCCACTAAAGATAACAACGCTGGGGGTGGTTCCACCAAAGATGACAATGCCGGCGGTGGCTGTGTTATTCCTCTTTCAAATCGTCCAAGGCCCGATACGAGCGAGGATGAGAAAATAAAAGATCTTGAGAGCAAAATCAACGCTCTAATGTCAGCTCGAGAGGTGAAAAGGACCGGCATTCCATGTCCCTATCAAAGAGAGTGGGATTCAATAGCATACCCGGCGAAGTTCAACCTGATTAACTTCATGCCATTTGATGGGAAGGGTTTGCCCATCCAACATCTGATCTATTTCAAATATCACTTGGGTATGATCTCCGGCAATGAAGCCTTGATGGTTTGATCATTCGTTGGCACCCTTCACGGGCCCGCCTTCGATTGGTACCGCCATCTCAAGTCTGGAAGCATCAACAGCTAGGACGACCTGGAGAACCTGTTTCTTGCTCACTTCTTTGATGATGATGCCGAGGTGTCAATTAGGACACTCTTTGATGAGAAGCAAAAAGACGATGAGACTGTCGACGACTTTGTCAAGTGCTTCCAGAATAAGGTGATGAACTGTCGAGATCCGATCACGGAGGACTTCATCCTCTAAACCTGTCATATCAACCTCTCTTTGGACGTATTAGAAGTTATGGGAGTAGCACCGTCTAACAACTGGAAAGAGTTAAAGGTGTACGAAGAGCGGGTAGAACGCTTCCTCAAAAGAAAGAAGACCGAAAGAAGCTGACAATCAACGCCTGTGGTTGCTGATGATAATAATCAGACATTACAACAACAACCTCAAAAGCAACAAAGAACTCCAGATCCGAGACTCCAAAAAGAGTACTCTTTCAAGGATGAGGAAGTTCTGAATATTTTCGAGTACCTCCTGAGTAACGGTGATATTAAGCTACCACCTATTAATGATCAGGAGGGAGCTAAGAGGATTACGGACCCAAACTACCATGCGTATCACAGGAGGGTTCTTCATCCTACTGAGATTTGTTTCGGTCTAAAGAACAAGATTCAAGCTTTAATCAACTCTGGCGCCGTAAAACGAGAATAAGCCGAATGACGGCGCAATACTCTGAAGAGTATACGTGTATAACCTACTCCTCGACACTCCAACAGGTATATGAGTCTAAACTATTTCCTTTCTTTCACAGGAAGTTCCTAGAGAGGACCATGCATGGTATTCTTAAGGATAACCCGAACATGCGACTGAGGACAACGTACTCCTCATTGGACCCAGTTTTGCAAAGAAAGCTGAGGGTGGATAATTCATGTAATGGGAAGTTCCCGGAAGAATGTTAAATGTAATATTCTTAGGGATAACCTGATCATTACGAACAAAGTGATAAATACTAAACTCGTACTGTGATTTCAGAACACTCTTTTGTTGACGACTCACAGTCTTCCACTATAAAATGCCCCACCGATCAGACTAATTGACGGTGAGACCACTAAAATTCCTTTCGGTTAAATCCACTCAAACTTTTAATATGTCTGTGCACTCAACATCCTCGTTGTTAGAGTCTGAATATGGTGCTCGAAATTTTACTATCCTGATCATTGATGATTGTCAAACCCCTCCGTGTTAAGTATTTGTCACTTAACACCAGGAACCCCCTTTGAGTGATTTGTACGAAGCAACACTCCTATTGTGATTTGCACTCCCACTCCATCTTGGTCAAGCCTTTAAATAGTTAGGACCACAACCAAAATCCCCCCTCCATTCCTTCCATGAACAAGAGGTTCACAAATTGAACGATCAAACCTTTAAACAGTTAGGGTCGTCTTAAATTCCCATCTTGGTCAAACCTTTAAATAGTTAGGACTACAACCAAATTCCCCTCTCGATTTCTTCCATGAATGAGAGGTCCACAAATTGAATGATCAAACCTTTAAATAGTTAGGGTCGTCTCAAATTCCTATCTTGGTCAAACCTTTAAACAGTTAGGACCATAACCAAAATCCCCTCTCGATTTCTTCCATAAACGAGAGGTTCACAAATTGAAAGATCAAACCTTTAAACAGTTAGGGTCGTCTCAAATTTCTATCTTGGTCAAACCTTTAAATAATTAGGACCAAGGCCGGAATATCCTTTCGATAAACGAAAGACTTTCACCTATTCCTTTTTAGCCAAACCTATAAAAGTTAGGGCCGAAATCGGAATTTCACCTCAACATCCTATAAAATGAGGAATTCTTGTCTTGGATTAAGCAACCAATACTATAAAAGTTAGTGTTACTTGAATCTTTCCAATTCTCGGAGTGGGGATCCCACTCCTAGTTTCACTTTTCTGGATCTTAAGGTGGAGATCCCACTTTGAGTTTCCTTGGTAACTGAAGATAAAATATAAAATTCTTCATCTTCGGTTTCGGGAGATAGAATATAAAATTCTTCCTCTCTTATTTTGGGTTCGTCTTTACCCTCAGAGAAGACACATTCTTCGATTCCATAATCTGTGCCTTACACGCGCGGAGAATTTTATCTCGACTCTTAAATAGAGTTAAGCCTACGCCCAATACGCGTCATCGGTTTAGTCTTTCACCGATTGAAGAAGACATCAGAATCTAAGTCTGGGGACTTTTATCCCGAAGCCTAAGTAGGGATAAGTCAACGCCTAACACTCGTTGTCGGGTAGTCTATTCCCGTAAGAAAGATGAAGTCTATGTATTCAATATCATAGCACTAAGAGAGTTAACTCTCTTAGCACAACGTCACATGCGGAACGGACTTAAACAAACTGCATGCTAGCCCGATTCAAACGATAATCGGTAAAGGCACGTCAAATCCGTTGAAGGCTGAGGATTTGCCAAAAATCCTAAGTTAGCATCTAACACGCGTTGCCGGGTAGTCTATTCCCGTAAGAAAGACAAAATCTACGTATTCAATATTGTAGCACTAAAAGAGTTAACTCTTTTAGTACAACGTTACGTGCAGAACAGGTCTAAACAATCTGCATGCTAGCCCGACTCAAACGATAGTCGGTAAAGGCTAATCAAACCCGTTGATGGCTGAGAATTTACCAAAAATTCTATAAATACAAGTCATTGACGTATCAGCTTTATTAGTTGGTCTCGTGACTTGAGCATCCCGAGATAACATCTATATCTACAGATGAAATAACTTTAATAGTTGGTCTTGCAGCCTAAAATTTAGGACCGCTATGCTCCAACACCTTACGAGCCTAAACTGTGTAAACTCCAGTAAACGTAGGAGTATAAACTACGTAAACGCCACTCAACACGTTGCGATAAAAGTCAACACCGATCAATGCAAAACCCTATGGTCAACACCGGTCA
Organism: Asparagus kiusianus; assembly: GCA_022839385.1. Taxonomy (NCBI): domain Eukaryota; kingdom Viridiplantae; phylum Streptophyta; class Magnoliopsida; order Asparagales; family Asparagaceae; genus Asparagus; species Asparagus kiusianus. The sequence continues at coordinate 476,541 of BQKN01063737.1, read as the reverse complement.
ACGTGTAACCCTAGGTCAACGCCGGTCAATGCGTTGCGATGAAAATCAGCGCTTGTTAACGCATTAGTAATTTCGTCAAAATAAGGCAAAGGATGATTTCAATGAGTTCAATCGCATTCAGATATGAATTTCTGACGAAGATGATTAGTTCAAAGTCAACTCAATTACACGAGCTAAGTTTAGAAACTTATACACCAACTTCAATTCAAGATTTTGACTACAGTCAGACGATAAATGCAGCGTCAGAAGAACTTCATCTACTCAACAAAACACTAGATAGGCTAAAGGCTGAAGAAGTTAAGAATTGAAACAGCTCAAAGGTCCCTCTACGAAATTAAGGAAATGACCTATCTTATCCAAAGCATTCCAGACTCCTCTATAAAAGAATGAGTCTAAAATACTTTGGAAGGGGTATCTGTAGGCGTCTAAAAATGCCTATAGGTGTCCGCACACAGCTCAAGATGGAGAGAAGACAACGAACGTCGTTATCCGAGTCTAAGAGGATTATCTGTCGCCGACAAGCACATGAAGCGAAATGACGAACCAAGTGGCCCGCGTACGTTAATCAACACGTGCACGTCAATCAGCTCGTGTGCGTCAATCAACACGTGCGCGTCAATCAACTCGTGCGCGTCGACCAACACGCACATGTAAATCAGCTTGCATGCGTCAATCAGCTCTTGTGCGTCGATCAACACGCGCGCGTCAATCAACTTACGTGCGTCAATCAGTTCGTGCGCGTCGGTCAACACGTGCGCGTCAATCAGTTTGTGCGCGTCAGTCAACACGCACATGTCAAATAGTTCGCATGCGTCGGTCAACACATGCACATCAATCAACACGCGCACGTCAACCAACGCACGCATGTTAACCAACACGCGTTCGACGGTTAGTCCCGTAACGAAGCGTACAAGTCAACAAGTCGGCCAAATACACAAAACGGGTGAAACTACAAGTCCCGAAAAAGTCAAAAAACATACAAGTATAGCAGACCGGATTCCCCGCACTCGCGCGGGTTGGACGAATCCGACCCGCGCCCACGCGGGTCGGATTCTTCCGACCCGTGCAAGCGCGGGTCAGACTGTGCCGCCCCGTGCCTCCCGTGCTGTTTCGACCCCTGGATGCATTTTTTAATGGTTTTGATTGGTTTTCTCGGTTTTTTTGGTTTTTATCCGTTCTAGGGGTTCCCAACTGATTTGATATCATCTACAAACGTGGTTAGGCTGTTATTAACTGAAGATAAGGTCAAACCATCCATTCTTATCCGAAAACTCCTAACCGAAGCCTATAAATACAGGCCTAGGGGCTCATTTCACAGGGGCGGATTATTATTCAAGAGGGCGAGGTGTTGTCGGATTGAGGAGTCAAAGGAGCACGAATTTCAGTGAGGGTTAGCAACATCCCGGCGAACTCCAGCATAAAGAAGGAGCTATTCGAAGGATCTGAAGCCCGATTCTACCGTTGTTTGAGATAGACTTGGTCTTAATCTTGAGAAGAGCTACTGATTTCGCTTGGTCGATTTCAGCGCTTTAATCAAACACTTCCTCGGTGAAGGCGAAGCTCTGTCGAATTTTTCATCAACCAGATCCAGATCAAAGGCGATCCATGGATATTAACATCCCCGGCACAGGCAAAGATCCCGCACAAGTAAAAGACCGATAAACGATCTCCCTGCATTTATTTGATAGAGAGTTGTAATCTATTTTTATTGTATTGAAAGTCTTATAAAAAAGCTATCTTTGTTTTGAATTTATTGTAACGCCAGAAGTTGTAATGAATTCAGCAATGAAAGTAATTTTCAACCCAAACAATAGTCACAGCTGGGATGGATTGATTCCTGTTGGATGATTTATCTGACACAGTTGTAGTTGATCAATTTTCCATGATTTGGAATTGAAGACCAACCATTCCGCAAAAGATGAAGAAGAGGCCCCATGGTGGACACTAAATTGTTTACATCAGAAAGTTGATATGAGATATAGGGGAGGTTAAACTTGATTTCTGGGTCCCTTAATTGCCTTTAATGGTTAGTCATTAGTTGAGGATCTTGATCTGTACTTCATTACACAAGTAACAGAGGTTAGAGGCACCGAAGGTTGTTTCCTCCAGTATGATCTCCGATGCTCAAGTCAATGACTGTTTCTAGTTAATCTGAAGAAAAAAAATAGAATATAGTCTTGTTGACCTTTTGGATGTGAAATTGCGTACCTTGGTTTAGGGGAAGTCACTATTATTTATAGAGGGTTTCCGGAGGCACGTTGGTAATTTTGGTCAAATGTGTACAGTTCTAGTTTAGACCCTACTTTACACGTGCCGATAATTGATTAGTCGAATCTCCTTTATACAGTGATAGGACTTTCGGAGTAAAGGTGTGCCCAAGGAGCTTTGAAGGCTCTGGCTTGAAAGGTCATTATGACTTTGATGCTACATTAATCATTGATGGTGAATGGGCGGCAAAGTGTGGACCCTAACTGCACATTCATTAAATGTAGTGTGACTTCTGATGATGATTATCAGGTAGTTCCACTATTTGAGACGAGTTGCATTGGGTTTGATTGGATAACGCCCTTCATCTCGATGTCGAACATCCAACAAAGCCCGGGTCAAGAGTGCCTTTCGTCTTGCGGGGCGGGTTGGCCAGCTTATCACCCGGGTCAGGCTTGTAGAGGCTTTAGGAGTCGGCCCCACATGATCATTCTTATTAGACTTAGTAATTTCCAGGCTATAACAAGAGCAAAAATGATTCACTAAAGGGGTTTATATGCAAAAATAAAACTATTTAGGGTCTATCTCCAATTTGGCGGTAGTATAGAATGTCTATTTGCAATTAAGCCTCTTGCATCTATAAATTGAGTTCCTCATCTCATCCCACTCTTCACAGCTCTCCGTTGGCTAATCTCCGTTGGCTAAGTTTGAGATTATTAGCTTTTTGTAGTAGTTACATTCTTCACATGGCTGGGGGAGGAGGAGGAGGTGGTGGTGGAGGAGGAGGAGGTGGTGGAGGAGGCGGAGGAGGGTGTTATATACCTTATGGTGGTGGAGGTGGTGGAGGTGGTGGTGGTGGAGGAGGAGGAGGTGGTGGTGGAGGAGGAGGGTGTTATATACCTCCTTGTAGGAAATGCCATTGTTACTGCAACGATACTTGCGGCGGAGGAGGAGGTGGAGGTGGTGGTGGTGCAAACAACTGCTAATTCAACCGGGAAGCTCTCGTCACTTGCATGAGTCTATGTCGCCCTTTGTCATGCGTCTCTTGTGTTTGTGTTTGCATATGTCTAGAATAAATGAGGGTGGATGAGTCATGCAAGATTTCTGTGTCTGGGTACCTAAATGTTGTAATATCCTATTTCCTACTTGAAATAAAGTATTGTCCCTATATCATTTAACCCAAGCACGGGAATTTGAGAAATAGTCGTGAGAGTGCGGTTCGGAAAAAGGGGGAAGAAGAGATAGAAGGTGACTTGGCGTATTATCGGGGAAAATGATGAATTTTCATAGGACTGATATAGAGTTGATGAATGCATGATATAAGATATACAACTAAAAAAGCATGTTCAGAAGTAGATAAGATAGATATTATTTCCCTAATAGTAATTATTATTATATTATTATAAGGGGTTGTTTGGTTGGTTTCCTTGATATAGGGAAATGCAATTCCATGTAAAGAAACACAAGTTTTGAGTTTTCCAAACTTTTTCAAGAAGTAGATTGTTTTGCTTTGGTTCGCACATAAAAAATGGTGGGGAACCAATGTATTCATTTTTCTTGTGTTTGGTTCGCATAGGAAAAAAAGGAAAAATTTTGTAAACAAAGCAGAGAAGAAAAAAAATCTGACGTGGCAGAGTTTTCATCAATTTTACTCGGTTGGGGAAGGAAATCGGATAGGGAAAAAAATCTGAGCTGGCGGTGATTTCAGCAGAGTTTTCCATCTTCCATCCGAGCGAACCAAAGCGGCAGAAAGAAATGGATGGAAACAAAAAAACTGACGTGGAGGGCTAAAAATCTGACGTGGAGGTATTTTCAGATTTTTCCACCCTTTATAATAACGAACCAAACAGCCCCTAAAAATAAAACCAGCAGCCATTTGTCATTTCTGCATTAATGATAGTTGCTTTAGCATATAATAACATTTGATACATGTGCCAGTGTGCCACCTTGTCCCATATTGGTGGATTTCATAAATGTTGGGTGAACGAAGTAGTAATAGATGATTAAGGAGTTGGATTTCTTTTAATTTTTCTTTCAGGTTTTTTTATATTAGTCCTGTAAATATTTAATATTATGAGATTAGTCTCTCAGATCATTATTGGGTCGCCAGAGCTATTGCTATATACTTTTACTTGGAGGATAGTTTGAACCCATTTATAAGAACTGTGAAATAAAATAAATATTTCTATGATTTGAGGGACTAAGAGATAACTTGTGAGAATTTGAGAACCTAATATTTATTCCAATTACTTGAGAGACTAATTTAAAAATTTTAGGGACTAATAGCAAAAAGATACCTTTTACTTGAAATAAACAATGAATTATAATCCTTATAAAGTTCGATTTTTCATGCAAACTATCTTCAAAATAGATTAAAATTTTAAAAACCGCCTTTGAAGTTTTTTTTCAAAGTAAATATTTAAAAACCACCTTTGAAGTTTTTTTTAATGTAAACCGTCTTATAGCTAACTGGCTCTTGTTTTAAATCAACCACTTTTTATCTAATTCTGCTCAATTGCCTTAATTACTCAAGCTATCCTCATTTAAATATTTAATTAGGAAACACACATGTTAGGCACATGTAAGTAATGAGGGTTGTTTGGATATTTTGGGTATTAATTGAGCAGAAGCTCACAAAAAAGTGGTTGATTATAAACTAAAGCCACTTATAAGATGATTTACATTGAAAAAACCTTCAATAATGTGATATTTATTGATTCAACCTATTTTACAGATAGTTTTCATGGGAAAAACCCTATATTCAATTGTATCAACACTACCTCAAAGTGTAGAATGCACACACCAAAAAATAAGACGCTACTAACATAAATTTGATTGAAACCAATTTTAATGATATAAAAGACTAAAGATTTCTATTATACATATATTTATAAATAAAAGCTTCTTATTTTTGCGAAAATCATATCATACTTCTTATAGAAGTGTGAGTTTAGGAAAAACTTAACATAATCAAAATTACCTTTGACTTTATTACATTGTGACCCATCCTAATTAACAAAACTTTTAAAATTTTGATCATAATATGCGTTTTATATAAACGATAAGGAATTCATAACGGACTTTATCATATATATTCAAGACGTTGTTTGTGAGACCCTATCCTAGAAGTACATTTATAGATAAGGTTAGAAATACGTAGTCATGAGTAATGATATGTTTTTCTAAAAATATTTTTGTATGAAAAGTATTATTATAAGTTAATTTGTTAGAAAAGTCATTTTATTTAAATAGTTACTAATATTGAAAGACGAAAAAACCCAAATAGTTTAGAAACGCCCTTGAGTGCTAGTGGAGAAGCACATTATTGATCTTATCCTATAAATCCCTTCTTTGTATATAAAGAGAAATTAGAGCTTTACCGAGAGTCTCCACGTGACAATTTTCATTTACCAAAAGTCGCCATGTGGAAATAATTGAGATTTAGAGATAAGTATTCTCTTTTCCAACTAGTTAATAGTTTAGAAAGGGATAAGTATTTTAACAATACATATTCTTTTCCAATTAAAGGGAAAAAATTGTGGAGAAGAACTTGGAAAAAGCAGTTTTTTGGTCATAAGTCGACTCATGCACAGGCATAAGTCGACTTATGGTAAGTCGACTTATGTTTGTGTCGTAAGTCGACTTACGATCTGCTCTGGATTGTTGATTTTGGGCTCTGACAAGTCGACTTAGCATGTCTGATAAGTCGACTTATGATCTCTTCTTCAGTTGTCGTTTTTCGCTCTGCCAAGTCGACTTATGCAGACTGATAAGTCGACTTACGACGGGTTTTTTGGAAAGTTCAGGTTCCTATTTGCAGTCTGTTTGGGTTTCTGTTTTGGTATAAATACCAATACGATTTGAGGGTTTTGTAGGAGCGTTTTGGGGGATTTTGGAGCACAGAAAAGAAAGATCTTTCTGAGCAATTGGTTAGGGTTATTGGTTGAGAGATTGAGAGATTTGTTGGTGAGATTAGTTGGTTCGTTTGAGCGATTTGTAATCTCAATTTGTACTCTCCTTCTCTATTAGTGAAAACTCACCCCCTTCTTGCCCCGTGGACGTAGGCAATTGCCGAACTACGTTAAAATTGGTGTTTGTGTTTTGTGCTGTTGTTTTGATTTGTTTGGCCTTCTTTGATCGGCGTTTGTTTTGGTTCCTCGGCGTCGCCGTCCGTCACAACAATTGGTATCAGAGCTCGGGCTATGCTTGGGCTATTTGGAGGAGTAGATCGCTTTGGAAGTTCATCTAGGGCTTTGTTTGGTGATAAAGGTGGGATCTTTTTTGTAAAAATCTTATCTTTTTTAGTTTGGATCTATTTCTCGTTTGTTTCCGCATTGGTTTGGTGGTGCTTTGAGGATAATGGCCGAGAAAGAAGGAGTTGTGGGCAGTACTTCCGGCGTGAAGACCGTCCAAAGCTTGAATATCCACTCGATGAAGATTGACGTGGAAAAGTTCAATGGCACAAACAATTTTGGATTTTGGCGATGCGAAGTCATGGATGCGCTCAATGCGCAAAATTTGGAAGATACATTGGAGTTGGACGGGAAACCGGACAATATTGATGAGAAGGTTTGGAAAAAGATGAATCGAACGGCGTGTGGTGTGATTAGGTCTTGTCTCACTCAAGATCTAAAGTATGATGTGATCAATGAGACTTCTGCAAGGAAGATTTGGGAGATCCTTGAGAGCAAGTATTTGACCAAGAGTGTGGAGAATCACTTGCATTTGAAGAGGAGGCTTTACCGCTTCCAGTTGAAGAAAGGAACCTCCATTGGTGATCACATGAACCACTACACGAAGCTTCTTACGGATTTGGCGAATGTAGATGTGGTGATTGAAGATGAGGACAAGGCGTTGTTGTTGTTGAGTTCCTTGCCCGACGAGGAATATGAGACATTCGTTCTTACTCTTATTAATGGGAAAGCATCTCTTTCGTATAGTGAGGTCACCGCTACACTTGTGAATTATCAGCTTCAAAAGAAGGATAAGGAGACTTCGATTGAGCCGGTAGCGGGGGCGTTGGTCGCAAGAGCAAAAGGTCCAAACCGTAGTGGGAGGTCGCAGTCTAGAGGGGCACACCTTGGAGTTCGTAAGAATCAGTGTGACTTTTGCAAAGAGGATGGACATTGGAAAGCCGAATGCCCAAAGTTAGTTGATCGAGCCGGGAAGAATAAGGGAAAAGCTATTCAAGCTTCAGAGGCGAATGTTGTCAAGGCTAGTGGCAACGATTCAGATTCGGATTCTTCGGGCTACTCATTATCTGCACTACCGTCAGTTTGTGTTGCCTACTCTACAGAGTGGATGTTGGATTCGGAGGCTATATACCACATTTGCCCTAGGAGGAATTGGTTCTCTAGCTTTTAGGAGTTGGAAAGAGGGGATTTCGTGCTCATGGGGAATGATCACAAATGCTCTATTGGTGGTATCGGTACCGTTCTGATCAGGATGAGTGACGGGGTGATTCGGGAGTTGGTTGGAGTGAGGTTCGTTCCTCAGTTGAAAAAGAACATCATTTCACTTGGAGCTTTGGAGGCAGCAGGCTATAGGGTGACCTTGGCGGATGCACGCTTGAAGGTTACATTTGGGTCCATGATTGTGATGAAGGGCATCAGAAGAAGAAATTTGTATTATTTGCACGGAAGCACGGTGATTGATAGGGAGATGACGACTTCATCAGACTCGGCTAGACTATGGCATTGTTTGGTGCTGGTGTATATGATTGGTAATGCCGTGCATTGGTTGTTGAGGAGTGCTATGACCTGCAGATTGAAGTCCTGTGAGCACATTGGGATGAGCAAGACCGTGGTGGAGTTTGGCACTCCTATCCATCGAGCGAGGGGTCTTTTAGGAGGTGTTCAGTTAGGCATTTGGGGGCCTTCCAAGGAGGCATCATTGGGAGGTAATCGTATCTTGGTTTCCACAGTTGATGATTGTTCTAGGCATTATTGGGTCGCGACCAGTTCCCATTGGTGTAAAGTCCTAGAAGTCAACAACAATTGGAGGAAGTGTATTGGCAGAAAGGTAACTCGTTGTTTCAGCTTTGGTAGGGGTCCTTTCTTGCGTTTGTGCCGAGCTCACGGCAATAGGAGACACTTCATTGGTCTGGAGACTTTGGGGCGACGAGATGAGATGACAATTTCGATGGGCCTGTAGGCGTATAAAACTGCTTATAGGTCCCATAACACAGCTCGGCACGATGATTCAACGAACCTACGAACCATCAAGCGATGTATCCAAGCATGATCGTTAGATCACAACATCGAAGCTAAGTAAGATGCGACGAAACAGATTAACGAGGCGACGAGGCTAAACACCAAAGCAGATTTACTGCCAAATGAGAGTCCAGATCAACAAATCAGAGTTCGGATAAACCGCGAAACCGGAAAATGACGAAAACCAATATTTGGAGGACTCGGCCAAAACCGAGCCACCTCTAGGTGGCTCGGTGGCCGAGCCACCAAGGTGGCCGGCCGAGCCACCTGGGCCAAAGCCCAGGTCTGAGTGCCTATAAATAGGCTTGGTGGCTCATTGTTTTGGAGGTTGGAATTTTTTGAGGCGAAGCTCTGCTGGATTGAGATCTAAACCTCGGAGTTTTTTGAAGCTTTGAAGATTTGCACTTTTCAGATCTGGTTCTCGGCGATCATCCACGTCAAACAAGGCAGGAGTTCGAGAAGGATCGGATCTGAGATCTACACGGTTACCCTCCGGATCAAAACTTAGTTTTTGATCCCGAGAAGAGTATCGATTTCGCTTGGTCGATTTCGATTACTTCGGGCGATTATTTCCTTGGTGAATTAATCCCCTCGGCTATTATTTCCTTCGTGAAATAGCACCCGTCATACCATGTAGATTCGACCGGATCTAGATCGCGCGGTGGTCCACGGATTAACCCCGACGCAGGCGAAGAACCCACACAAGCAAGAGACCGCAAAACAGGATCTTGCGATTTGTTCCACAAAAAAGGAAAGTTGTAATATTTTTATTTTTTCTTTGATTTTGTTGTAACCGGATCTTATAAAAAGACCGGATCTTTTGTAACCGAAAAACAGTTGCTTGAGAAAACAATGACTTCAATGAAGAAAATAATTTTTCCCGCGAACAATCTGGCAACCACAGTGGGAGCCACCGATCTCGCTGCCGAGATCGTTACGCCGCAGCCGCGGATCTCAATCCCGGTCGAGGAGGAGATCGAGTATGAATTCGACCAACAAAAGTTCGAGGAGTATCTGTCATCCTCGTCCGGATCCACCTCCCCCCGCAAGTCCAAGAAGTTCTCCTCTAGGAGAAAAGTCTGTTGGTATAAAGAAGTAGAGAATACCAACGAAGATCTCACCCCGATTGATGCCGAAGTTGCATCGGGTAAAATTTCACCAACCTCCAACCAGGTCAGATCTGTTCTGGCCAACTTTTCCGTCGCTGAAGACGTAGCGACTCTTTCAAAGAGAGCCCGCCAGAGACGACGTCAAAGCCTGGCGCGGCAATTCGCAAAGGCGATGGAGTCTGTTGATGGAATCCGCTATAACGCGGATTTGAAGAACAGGAGAGGCAGACAGCCTCAATAACCGATGAATGGCAGCTCCTCCAAGCTGCCAACGAATGAATGGATTCGTGTCAAACGGAATCGTTCGACACTGGATGAGCGCATTCGCAAGCACCACGCACTGTCAGCGCAAGCACGGGCTCAAGTCCAAGAAGCCCACAGAAGACGGCAGAAAGAAGTGGCCAAGAAGCCGTCACCAACCCGCCAAGTATGGAGGCCGAAGTCTGAAGCGGCAATTCAGCCTCCAACGCAAGTTCAACCTCCGGCGAACCTACCTAAGTCGCCGGTACTTCCAGTAGCTGCTCCGGGAGATCTCGCAGAACCATCCCGAGGAAGGAAGTCGGTTTTGGAGCGCCTCGGTCCACTTCCCAAAGCTCCAGTTCAAAAACGTTTAGGCCCAATAAAAAATCCCCGAACGACTCAACATGCTGGGGGTCGCCACCACCCTCAACATGACAAGGAGTTCATGTCAACTGCGTGCACCAGTTTGCGCATTGAAGTCCAAGAGCCCGCCGAGAACTCACGCCCACAAAGGCGCGTGTCAAGACGCGTGACTCTTGAAAGCCCAAAGAAGGCAGTTCGCCCTCAGAAGGAAACGTTGTCGTCTGATGATGATAGCGTTATACCTGAGAAGTCGTGCCAACACACGATAGGTTACTCCGACCTTCAAACCGACGAGTTGTACTATCGTGTTGGGGGTACGAGTAAAACCAGGAAAAGGAGTCATTGAAAACTAGAAACTCAGTGCCCCTGTTCCAAACTCATTCGAGCAGTATTGTCTGAGTGCAACTGTATCAAGACAGTCCCCGAAAGAACTTTGGTTTTCGAAAGGCTCAGTACCGAAGCGCCAAAACCAAGGCCTGGGCGTTTCCGACGAAGAAAAATGGTAGTCGAAGATGGAGAATTTCCAAGGGTCACCACTAATATGACCAGCAAAGGGACATCGACACGGGATAATCCCGAGTCGATTCCGGAAGCACCCCGGCGTGTAACCCGTCTGCAATCTGGAGCCATCATACGAGCAACCTATGGTAGGATTCGGACAAGATTACCGTCAGAAGATGAAGAATCGGATGCCGGCTCTGCGGTCGCATCAGATAATACAGTATCCAGCGAGGGACAACCCCGCGAGGCACTTATGATAAGTGCGGAACAAGTGGCCAAGATACTCGAAGAAGCCATGGCCAAACAACAAGAGAGCTTCAGGTTCGAAATGCAGATGGCCATGCAGAATATGAGAGAAATGCATGACCAACGAATCCAAACATTGACAAACCGACAAGGCGAACCAAGTCGTCATAACCAAGTGAATCAAGAAGATGAGGACGCATATGCAGATGAAGCTCACAATGCCAATAATCCTCCCGTCAATGCAGGGGGTGGTAACGAGAATGCTAATGAAAATACAGGTGAAATTTTGAAGATTAAAAACCTCAAGAGCAAAATTAATACGTTGATTTCCGCTCAAGAGATGAAGAAGACGGGCATTCCTTGTCCATACCCAAGAGAATGAGAATCAATCCCGTATCCGACGAAGTTCAATCTAATTAACTTCACGCCGTTTGATGGGAAGGGTTCACCCACTCAGCATTTGATTTACTTCAAATCACACTTAGGGGTTATTTCTGGTAATGAGCCTCTGATGGTACGGTCCTTCGTTGGCACTCTTCGTGGAGCCGCCTTCGATTGGTATCACCGCCTCAAGCCAGGAAGCGTGAATAGCTGGGACGACATGGAGACTAAATTCCTCACCAACTTCTTCGACGACGACACCGAGATATCCATCGGGTCGTTGCTTGACGAGAAATAGAAAGACGGGGAATTAGTTGATACCTTCGTCAAAAGGTTCCGGAACAAGGCGATGAACTGTCGGGACCCGATCACTGAAGAGTTCATTCTCCAGACTTGCCATAACAACCTCGCATTGGACGTGTTGGAAGCGATGGGGACAACACCGTCCAAAACCTGGAAGGATTTGAAGGTTCGAGGAGAGAAAGCCGAGCGATTCCTCAGAAGGAAGAAGGCGGAGAGAGGCCAACAGGCGACAAATGCTCCAACACAGAATTTCAACCCACGAGGGAAAGGTAAGGCACATGCTAATGCAGTTGATGCTAATCAAACTTTCCAATTGCAACCTCAGCAACAGCCACAGCAACAAGCACCACAACAATCGCAGTCGCAATGGCGACAACGGCCTCAGAAGCAGAAAGCTTCGGAGCCAAGATTTCCTAAAGTTTACTCCTTCAAAGATGATGAAGTTCCCGTCATCTTTAAGTACCTGTTGGAGAATAACAAAATCCAGCTATCGGCGATTGTGGATCAAGAAGGAGCCAGCAAAGTGATGGATCCGAAGTATTGCGCATACCATAGAGCGGTCCATCACCCTACAAGGTCATGCTACCATCTCAAGGATAAGATCCAGGCATTAATCGATGTGGGCGTTATAACCCCGAAGCCATCCAAGAATGTAGGAGCAAATGCAGTATCAATTAGCTTTGGATCAGTGCCCACAACATGGTTTAAACCAGAACGCATCACCAAGGTCGGAATAAAGACAGTAAACGACGACCCATACGGACAGCGCCAAAAAGAACTTGTGCCACACACAGCCCCAAACGGTGAAATCCTCTGGGTGCATCCTGATCTTATTGAAGACGAGCAGTGGGCGACTTCCTCGACCAGAAAGGGTAAAGGCAAGTCCTGCAATGCTACTTTCACGATCTTCGAAGAGGATGGTGATTAAGCTCCTACCTTCCTGCTCTCTGAAGAAGAACGAGAAGTTTTTGCCACTAGTATCGAAAACCAGTATCACTTCAACATCCATCACCTAGTGATCAGGTAGCTGAGCAGGGAGTGACTAAACGGGGACCAGCCAAAACTCTTACGGAATTAGGGGTGATTGCAGCTCCTAAACTGGTTGAAGAAGCTCGACGACAGCTGGTTGATAAACAGAAAGAAAAGAGGCCCCAAGAGGTACAGAATCCGAAGCAGTCTCGTTTTAATCGTCCGATTGGAAGAGATAAACCGGAGAGCTCGAACACTCCGCGCATCTTCGATATCATGGCTCAACTAGCTAACATTCTAGCGTAGATAACATTGTATGAGTTGCTACGGTTGTCTAAAGAAACCAGGGAAGCCTTGCAAGAAGCCTTGGCCAATTCAGAAGTGTTCCTTACTCAGATCAAGCCGATACCCGAAGAGCCAGAACTGTTGATTCAACACTGTAATATAGCGGCTAAAAACCTTCCCTGTATTACTTTCACCAAAGAGGATATGCAGACGAAGAATTCGAACCATGATCGACCCTTATATTTTATCAGGTACATTGGCTCTAGCGAAGTCAACCGAATCCAAGTGGATCCGGATTCCGCTGTGAGTATTATGCCGCTTCGCTTGATGCATAGCCTCGGCATTCCAGTTAGTAAGTTGGCATCCACAGGCACTGTTATCTATGGATTCAACACTAGCGGATCAAGATCCTTGGGCAAGATCCGGATAAAATGTCAAATGGGTGATTTGAAGACGGAAGTCACATGTTATGTGATTGATGCCGAGACTTCATATAACTTACTATTGGGTCGACCTTGGATCCATAGTAACGTTATAATTCCCTCCACTCTCCATCAGTGTTTGAAATATGTCGACACTGATGGTAAGGTCAGGACGGTGGTCACGGATAAGCAACCATTCAAAGGGTTTGAGAATTATTTCACTGATTCTCTCCTTTATGGTAACGAATCCGATACTGAACCATCGGCCCAGGGCACGGACAGCGGAGAAGAAGCTGATACCGAAGCCGGATTTGATTACGATGGAGGTTTTGTTTTAAACGACATTGCACCCTTAGTAATCAATCTTGACGATGAACAATCGTCAGATGGTAGTTATAACTGGCAACTTGCCAATAATGAAATAAATGATGATTTAGAGTACTCACTGTCTCTTGATGATGCGATAAAGGGATTGTATGATAATCCCAACTTATATACGCCGCTTCGATCGTCCTATATAACAAAGAAACACTTCCAACATTCATTCGGAACAACCATGATCATTCCTGCCAAAATAGGAGGCGAAAAAGAAGTGATTTATGGTAAAGGAGAGAGTTTTCCATTACCTGATCATTTCTTAAGGGAAGATGAGAATGATGACAAACCTGGTCGACATTTATCTAAGTATAGTCCGGAAGCGCGCAAGCTCATGGAAAAACAGGGATATGATTTCACACTCGGAGAAGGTTTATACTTCGATCGAGGTTCTCGTATTCCAGCCAAAGCGGCATATGTACCAAAAGGGAAACCGGATGACTATTATAAGTTCAGACGAGGACTAGGTTATGTCTCTTCTTCAGAAGACGAATGTTGCTGGTTAATCAATAACCAATCATCTGAGCAATACAAAGATGGGTACTCGTCAAATTCCTCGGAATGGGATTCCGATACAAGTCTGGTGGAGGTATTCAAAGCTCTAATGACGAACATGGCTACAGCTGATCCATCCACAATGGAGGACGGCGATCAAATGCCAACATGGGAAGACCCATGGGTTCATCACCTGAACATGCAGTACGGTGATAGGTTTGAACAGAGGGAACCCCCTACTGAAGATAAAATAGTGCAAATCAATATGGGCGGCGAGGCCAACCCAAAGCCCATATTCATCAGCGATAGTCTTAGCCCAGATAAGAAGGAGAAATTAATTGCTCTCATCAGGGAGTACATTGACGTCTTCGCTTGGAACTATGAGGACATGCCAGGGCTCGACCCCAATGTGGCAACACACCACCTCGATATCAAGTAGGATGCCAAACCTGTCAAACAACAGCAAAGACGGTTTCGTCCGCAGATTATGAAAGCCATTGAGGCAGAGGTTAAGAAATTGATCGACTCAGGATTTATCCGAGAGGAGCAACATCTAGACTGGCTAGCCAATATTGTTCCCGTCATGAAGAAGAATGGTAAAATCAGGATTTGCATCGACTTCAGGGACCTGAATGCGGCATGTCCAAAAGACGACTTTCCTCTCCCAATCACGGACGTCATCATCGATAATACGTGCGGATTTGAGAGAATGTCTTTTATGGATGACTTTTCAGGATATAACCAAATCAAGATGCATCCGGATGATGAGAAGCATACAGCGTTTAGAATGCCTCTCGGTGTCTTCTGCTACACGGTGATGCCTTTCGGTCTAAAGAATACAGGCGCCACGTACCAGCGAGCAATGACTAAGATTTTCCAAGAACATCTCAGGAAAACAGTTGAGTGCTACGTTGACGATTTGGTTGTAAAAAGCCGCAACAAAGAAGATCACATCAAGGACTTGAAGACGATGTTCGATCTCATGCGGAGTCATCAATTAAAGATAAACCCCACTAAATCTTTCCTTGGAATGTCCAGCAGAAAATTCCTTGGATTCGTCGTCACCACTAAAGGTATACATATCGATCCCGATAAGGTGAAGGCGATACATGAACTGCAACCCCCTAGAAATCTAAGAGAACTCAGAGGATTGCAAGGGCGTTTAGCTTACATCCGGCGGTTCATCTCAAATCTTTCTGGGAAGTGCCAACCATTCTCTAAGTTAAACAAGAAAGGTGTGTCATTTATTTAGGACGACGCCTGCCAAAAAGCACTCGAAGATATCAAAACATATCTGACGAACCATCCTGTTCTCGTTGCACCAAAATCAGGTAAACCGTTCTTGATCTACCTCAAGGCGATGAACCACTCGATAAGTGCTTTACTAGCACAAGACGATGATAACGGTCACGAACAGGCAGTCTATTACCTAAGTCGGACCTTGGTAGGCGCCGAGTCTCGATATCCGATGATTGAGAAGAATACCTCGCATTGGTATTCGCAATGCAAAAGATGCGGTATTACTTGGTCGGACAGACGATTTACGTCATTTCTAACGTTAATCTAGTACGGGTATTTATGACTCAACCGGGTTCGATGAATTGGCGTTTAGCGAAGTGGGCCCTTCTCTTGTCCCAGTATGATTTGCACTTCAAACAGCAGAAGTCGGTCAAAGGACAAGCGATTTGTGATCTTTTGGCAGCAAACCCGACAACAGATATGGCAGAAGTATATGATGACTTGCCGGATGAAACCCACGAGGTTAACACTACATCACACCAACAAGTATGGCAATTATACTTTGACGGTGCTTCGAGAGCAGTTAATATGGCAGTAACCCCCGGATGTCCTAAGGTCTCCTCCGGAGTTGGAGTCGTCTTAGTTTCCCCGGGGAAGCATGTAATGCCTCGGGCTTATTCACTGACTGATCCGTGTTCCAAAAACGTAGCCGAGTACAACGCGCTTCTCATTGGACTTAGCTTCGCCAAGGAGCTGGGGGTTGAATATCTTGAAGCTTTTAGGGATTCTCAATTGATAGTCAACCAAGTCCGTGGAGAATATGAAGTCAGGAACCAAGACCTGATTCCGTACCACCAGGAGGCCATCAAAATGGTAGATTTTTTTGAAGAATTCTTTATTGAATACATCCCTCGTCTCCAGAACGCTTATGCGGATGCACTGGCAGCATTAGCGGTATCACTTGCGTAGCCTCCCGAAACTGAACTGCTAGTCACAGTAAGATCACATTAACTCTTCATACCCATATACAATATGGATATCGAAGAGGAAGATGATAGAAACGTAAATGCCAAAGAAGTGAATTCAACTCAAATTGGGTCTGAGTCCCGAGATTGGCGTTTTCCTATCATTGACTACGTCCAAAATGGTATTTTTCCAGAGGATGTAAAAGAAAGGGAATCAATCCGCCGAAGAGCACCAAGATTCTTCTATAATATCGAGACCCATACATTATACCATCGGGGGTACGATGGTTTGTTACTCCGATACCTTTCGAACAAAGAAGCAGAAGAAGTTCTTAAGGAAGCGCACGAAGGAGAATGTGGTGCACATCAGCCCGGTCCTAAACTGTATGATCGCATCAGGAGAATGGGATATTTTTGGCCAACAATGGTTCCTGATGCAATTAAATACGCCCGAGAGTGTCATGCTTGTCAAGTACATGCAAATTATATGCAACAACCACCAGAGCGTTTACACACGTCAACCACATCTTGGCCGTTCGAAACATGGGGTATGGACATTGTCGGTCCTATTTTTCCCCCTTCAGTCAAAGGTGATCGATTCATTCTTGCAATCACGGATTACTTTTCAAAGTGGGCTGAAGTGATTCCGTTCAGAGAAGTGAAGACGAACAGCGTCATCAATTTTATCAAACATCATGTCATATATCGACATGGCGTGCCAAGACGGATCATTCATGACAATGGTCCACAGTTCATAAGCAACGCTTTTGTCAGGTTTTATGACAAGTTCAAAATTCAAGATATTTCGCAACAGCTTATTATCCCGCCTCGAATGGATTAGCTGAAGCTTTTAACAATATGATCATCAAAATCCTGTCAAAGCTCGTGAAGACCAATAAACGAGACTGGGATGATAAACTCGGTGAAGCACTCTAGGCTTATCGTACCACCATACGCACACCTACAGGAGCTATCCCATATTCATTGGTATATGGATGTGAAGTTGTGCTGCCATTAAAAATCCAAATCCCATCCCTTCGGATCGCTCTCGCAACGGAGATGACGACGGAAGAACAACATCAGAAACGTCTCGAAGAACTCGAAATGTTGGATGAAAAGCGCTTGGAAGCTCAACAACACATTGAGTTTTATCAAACCAGAATATCTAAGGCTTTTAACAAAAAAGTCCGACAGAGAAGCTTCAAGGAAGGAGATCTGGTCCTCGCTGCTCGCCGACCGATAATCCTCAACTCCAAGAAGAAAGGTAAATTTGAACCCAAATAGGAAGGACCGTTTGTGACAGACACAGTCTACTCAAACGGCGCATATCGCCTGATTTCTCTAGACGGCGTCAGGCAATTAATACCAATAAATGGGAAGTTCCTGATGTAGGCGTATAAAATTACCTATAGGTCCCACAATACAGCTCGACGACGCCGATTCAACAAATGAACCATCGGGCGACGTATCCAAGCACGACCGTTATCCCGCCAACGCCGAAGCCAAGCCATACGCAACGGAGCAGGTTAACGAGG
>BQKN01063737.1:423083-457375 GCA_022839385.1 Asparagus kiusianus | reverse complement strand
AGACAATCCGCATGCTAGCCCGACTCAAACGGTAGTCGGTAAAGGCTTATCAAACCCGTTGAGGGCTGAGGGTTTGCCAAAAATCCTATGAGTATTATGGTCAATCATTCCAAACAAAGTGAGAAATCATAATAAAGATAAAGATAAAACCATTTCCACTAAGAGGATCAAAAGTCAAAGTATCCAGCAAAAGAAATCATACATCAAGCCCATGGCTAAAAATCTGCTGACTAATCTTAGACAGCTTCTCATCATAAGCTTGCCTAAGCTCATCCTCCAATTCAGCTCTGAGGGACTCTTCAGTGGTGGCTAGAGTCTTCACAGCAACCTCCTCCGTCTCAACCAGCTTCTGCTTCAAGGACGTTAACTCCTCAGATAAGGCAATGTGGGCTTGCTGATCCTGTACCTTCGTCATTTGAAGGATACTCAAAGTCTCCTCTTCTTCACGAAGTCCTTTTCTGAGCTGTTCTATTTTGGTCTCATAAGAGGCAATAGAAAAGTCAAGCTCGACAAGTGAAGATGATCTAACAGCAAGGTTGGTCTCAACTCGATCTACCTGATCCCGCTGCACCTGAATCTCGAACTCAGCAAGAACTCAAGTATCGCGCCATGTCTGTAAGCGAGTATCCAACTCGGCAGCAATGAATGAAGAGGCACCTGCATCACGAAGCTTACGTAACATCTGAAGCTCGTGCTCTAGACAATCAAGGTCATCAATAATAGCCTTCGCCAGATCCGGATATCCTGCTTCCCTCATCGAGTTTATTCTGGAATCAAGGAAAGGCTTGAATTGGTGAAGGAAGAGTCCGCCGTGGAAGAGCTTGCCAATCATAGTGTTCACGAAGGAGAAGAAGGAGCGAACTTCTATGCAGATGATGATCTTCTCAAGATCGTTGTCTGATAACAACTCCTTCACAAGGACATGAAGCCGAGAAGAAGACCCTACACAAAGAAGGGGAAATCCGTCAAAAAGCCTTGAGGAGGAAATAAATGACATTTCTCAGTTGCTTAATTCATACCCTCTTTCCCTTGAGTCACTGGGGGTAGTGGAGGTGTAACTGTTGTTGATGCATCAACTGCTGTAGTTGGTCTCACAGCCGGCTCAACAGGATCAGTCTCAACAAAAGCTTCTGTCAAACACAAAATGGAATTTTCAGATTCATCACATTATAGCTGCATTAGTCACAAAATGGCTAGTCCTATAATTAACCTGAGAAGAAGCACGTACCTTCAAGAGGACCATCCTCGGAATTCTTGGGGAGTGTAGACTCAGGAAACATATCTTCAGGCATGTGGTCATCAATCTGAGGAGAGCCGTACATGAAGTGGAGCATAGGAGTGTCCACAAGCAAACCCTCCTCATCAAAATCATCAGTCAAAAAATCTAACACAAGAAAATATAAATGCGAGAGAAGAGTAAAGAGACTACGATCAATGGAAATGAGTTACCTCTTACAGATGTGTTAGCCTCTCTACTCCCAAGGTCCACGTTTGCCCCCTGCAATTTATCTGAAAGAACAAGAAGCATAAGAGACAATTAAGGGAGGCATGAATTTTGAATCATTCAACTCCTTTGTTTGCCATCTAAAGGATATATTGTCAATGGTAGATGTACCTGGATTCGCTGAATCGGGTCCTACATTGATAGTCTCCCTAATATCGGCAGCTTCTGCAGGCTTTTCTACCTGGTGCGGTAAGTCAGGCTCACCAGAAAATGCAAAATCATGAGGAGTAGGATCGAGACTCATCTCGCCTTCCTCACGCTCTCCTATATAAAGAAGGAAAAACATGAGCTCAAAGTTCTGAATGATCAAGAGGATGGCATATAAGGTAGATGTTACCTCCGTCACTAGCAGGATCATCACCAGCCAAATCTACCTCAGGTGCTCGTGGATCTGCACGCGGCTTGTGGGCTAGTCTCTTCCGCCTAGCAGCTGGGACAACAATCGGAGGTCTCGCCTGAGTAAAAAGACGGAATTCTTCTTCTTCATCAGCCACTGTCCCTGAAACATCAAACAGTTGTTAAAACTCATAATTCTGAAGGACAGAGAGAAAAGATGGGTGACTAACCTCGCTCGAAATATTCCTCGTAATCTTCAGGATCTTCGCCTGAAGTCTCTTCAGCAGAATTGAAGGTCTTTGTTCCCTCTTCGTCGATTCAACGAGTCTTGCCCCGCATCCTCTGTGACCGAGCATCTTCCTGAATCGCACGAGAATCAGCCTGAGAAGCTTCCTCAGCCACTAACTCTGCAATCGGCCTCACAGGAACGGTTTTGTTAGCTGCTAACAACCACCTGCAGCTTAAAAATGTGAGCTTTAACTGACGCTCAGCACTCGGGAGACTGAACTTAGCACCAGTGCAGCCCGTCACGGTCCACAGCCATGCCCAAAGACCGTCCACCAGACCGCCGTGAGTCCGAAGCTGCTGACATGGGTTCCCGATGTAAAGCTGATCATAGCCAAACTGGCGAGCGAATCGGCAGGGTAGATATGGCTCTATAAAATACTGATTCCTCACCCGGAAGGTTAGATAACCCGGCCTAATGTTCACTAGCCAATTAAAGCAGCCGATATCTAAATGAGTTCGATAATCCCTCGGCTTCTCCTCATCAATCAAGCACTCGCCGTATCGGCTAAAGAACTACGGGAAGCAAGTGGAAAATGCCCAACACTTATGGACCTGTAGCTGCTTCCTGACGTCAAGGAATCCTCGCCCCTCCCACCTGCCATTCTCAAACAACTGTAGTAGGGGAACAGAGCGGTCTGTGGTGTTAGGTACCGACATCATATCAGAACGATGAAGGACGAATCAAGCCATCAAATAAGTGTATGGAAGCTCCACCTTAGTAACAGGAATCCGAGCCGACGGTTCATCTTCTTTCTGTGTGAAAGCCCTAGAAATCTGTCGAAGCCCTCGATGAATGTTAGCTACCATCACCGGAAGAAGCGAAAGCTCCTTTTTGTAGGCAAGCTGAACCGCTGGGTAGAGCACTTCCAATGGCAAAATGTCACCGGACTGATACGGGACCACGCATTTCTGTAACCAGATAGCGAGGTAATCGGCAAGAAGGGTCATCAGCTGAATCAAGGTGGTCGCATGCCATAAGAATGATTTAAACTTGGTCCCTGCAGGAAAGCTACTCTCGGGACTGCTAATGGTATAGGAGTGAGCGTCAATCTTCTTCAGTAGACCATTAACCTCTGAAGGAGTAAGCGTTGCCAGCTCACAAATAGCCTCGCCAGAAGTGCTCTCTAAATTTCTGAACAAGTAACATGTGAACTGCTTCAGACTCACATGTGACTTAGTCCTCTTCGCTAAAGGCTCAGACTGCGCCAAAGAAATATGGTAGTGACATGTGAGATCCCATAATGTCTCATAGCGGTTGGGCATTCGGTCCTTTAGCTGACTCAACTCATGGTTGGAGGGAAAGTACTCCTGATATAGCATCTGGCCCATAGGCAAACCGAAAATCTTTTGCATCTCATGGAGAGTCAAGCCCAACTCTCCTTGCCTAGTCAGGAAAGTGTTCGAATCCGGGTTATAGAGCTCATACAAAGCGAAGAAATGTTTAGCACTGACAGGTAAACCATACATGGTGGAACGAAAAGCTACATATAGACCACAAGCGTGCAACTCCTCGCTCCATCGGTTCAAGACATAGTTCGACAAACGAGCCCACCAAAGCTTGTCCGTAGAATGGACCCAGCCATAGAATCTGTGACGCGACGCAGGCATCTCCTGTCCTAAGTCAGCGAGACGGTTTTTCAAAGTAGAAGCAGAAGCAAGAAACTCGTTACGCGGCGGTGTATCCAGCCCTAATACTCCCGGACGTAATCCAACGATGTGACTCCTGTTCGAACCAGGAGCTGCCTGATGAGTAATGTAGCCACAGTGAACGCTCTCATGCTCCTCCGTCAAACGCCACGACATCTCCCGTGTCACAGCCTGACACCTGAGCTCAGTCAATGAACGGTGACGAGGAATATTAGGCAAATATAGAAAACCCCCGCCATCTTTATAAAGCCACTGCTCGGCATTAATAAGCACTGCAGCGGGGTCTTTCACAGAGTCACCGAATAAAAAGTCAGTCTTCCTGAGAGGCTGAACAAAGCTGGTATCCTTCACAAAAGGCGCATCAGTAATCAACTGTCGAAGAGCTCGATGTCCACCTTCCTTCACCACTTGGGCAACCTCTGTCAACGTGCCTAGAGCAAATTGAAGAGTAAGCAGAATAGGTGAAAAATCATCGGAAGTCGAATAATACTCGTCACGACGCCCGTCCACTGCATGAGATGAGAACGCTCTGGAGGGATATTCCACTGGAGACAAGCAATTAAACATTTGTTAGTCTCAGTTATAAAAGGAAGTTGAACTCATCTTACGAATGGGTAAGATAGAGTCACTGCCATATAAAGGGTGAGACGATTTGGCCACATTATGCATTTATAAGATAGGGTATATCCATGCCTTATAAAGCACAATGCAGCGACAAATCGCCCCCTTTATTTATTTTGAGATATGGTTTTGACCAAGCAAAACCCATCTTTAAAGCGTCAATCCTCACCAAGGAGAATCAAGGCTCTTCCCGATTGTCTCACCAAGGAGAACAAAATGGGGATAAAAGGATTAATTTATAAATCTTGAAATACGCCGAAAAGAGAGCTCACCAGAGTATGAGGAAAGCACGCCATCAGCCGACGAAGTAGGGGATCGACCTCTCGGGATATGCGACATGATAATCTGCAAAATAAAAGAGGAGATCAGATATAAAAATTTTAGTTAGGGTGACAAACTCTAACCCTAAAATTTTACCCCCTCTATATTACAATTAAATCCCTCAGATCTCCAAATTCTACACCCTGAGATGCGAGCTCGAGGCGGCAAATCACAAACCCTAACCCTCATATGCAATCCCACAAATTCATATATTGAATTAAACATGAAATATGCCAAAATTATAGAGGATTTACCTGAGGAAAAGCTCGAGGATCCAACAAAAAATCAGATCGTGAAGGAAGCTCGAACCACGTGCTCGAGGGGCCTGAGAGAAATTCTATATATGGAAATTTTGAGGGATTTTTCAGTCTAAGATCAAGAGGAAAGGTAGATCTAAGACAAATTTGAAGGTTTGAAGGAGAAAAGATGCACGAGGGAAGAGAAAAATCCAAAATAGGGAGAGAGGGGGGCTGGCCCTAGAGAGGAGAAAAGAGCCCCTTTTATAGTGTTGGACCAGGTTGAACCGGACCAGACCAGGTTGAACCAGACCAGACCAGGATAAATTAGTTCAAATAAGGCTGAACCAGATCAGACCTGGCTGAACCAGACTAAACTAGGCTGAACCAGTCCTGAACCAGGTTGAACCAGTTCTGAACCAATTCTGAACCGGTTTGAACCAGTTCTGAACCAGTTTGAACCAGATTTGAACCAAAATTCAAATTGGAGCTGAACCGAGTGCCGAAATAACTTCAAATCGAACGACGGTTCAATCCTCTATTTATTCATTCCTCTCCCACATATTCAGAAGGGTCGGAAGATTTTTTGAGCCTAATTACTGCCTTTTTTTAGGGCATTATCAGACCGGTTTAACTCATTCGAACCTTAAAAATACTCCAATAAGGTATACGAGTATAAACTATTCCCTATTTTTGTTGAGAAGTTTCTGGAGAGTATTTTTTTTAAAAAATATTCTTAAGGATAACTCAACAACACTCCGAAAAGTATAAGAGTATAAACTGCTTCTCGAGACTCCAGCAGACGTACGAGTATAAACTGTGTCAAAACGCCGGACAACGCGTTGCAAATGAAGACTCAGCGCCAACAATCGATGGTCAGTTCTATGTTGAAACAACAAACACGAGCTAAAGATCAAAAAATCAGGAATTAGCTTCAAGTTTGAAATTCCGACAACGGCCAGACAATAAATGCAGTACCGGAACCCTTACAGACATTCGACAAAGCACCGAATAGCCTGGAGGATTGAAAGAATCAAGAATAGAAGCTATTCCAAGGTCCCGTTACACCGATTGAAGGTTGGGACAATCATGTCCAAAGTATTCCAGACTCTTCTATAAAAGAATGAGGTTGAAACACTTTGGAGGGGGTATCTGTAGGCGTATAAAACTGCTTATAGGTCCCTTAACACAGCTCGGCACGATGATTCAACGAACCTACGAACCATCGGGCGATGTATCCAAGCATGATCGTTAGATCACAACATCGAAGCTAAGTAAGATGTGATGAAACAGATTAACGAGGCGACAAGGCTAAACACCGAAGCAGATTTACTACCAAATCAGAGTCCAGATCAACAAATCAGAGTTCGGATAAACCGCGAAACCGAAAAACGACGAAAACCAACATTTAGAGGACTCGGCCAAAACCGAGCCACCTCTAGGTGGCTTGGTGGCCGAGCCACCAATTGGTGGCTCGGTGGCCGAGCCACCAAGGTGGCTGAGCCACCTGGGCCAAAGCCCAGGTCTGAGTGCCTATAAATAGGCTTGGTGGCTCATTGTTTTGGAGGTTGGAATTTTTTGAGGCGAAGCTCTGCTGGATTGAGATCTAAACCTCGGAGTTTTTTGAAGCTTTGAAGATTTGCACTTTTCAGATCTGGTTCTCGGCGATCATCCACGTCAAACAAGGTAGGAGTTCGAGAAGGATCGAATCTGAGATCTACACGGTTACCCTCCGGATCAAAACTTGGTTTTTGATCCCGAGAAGAGTATCGATTTCGCTTGGTCGATTTTGATTACTTCGGGCGATTATTTCCTTGGTGAATTAATCCCCCCGGCTATTTTTTCCTTCGTGAAATAGCACCCGTCATACCGTGTAGATCCGACCGGATCTAGATCGCGTGGTGGTCCACGGATTAACCCCGGCGCAGGCGAAGAACCCACACAAGCAAGAGACCGCAAAACAGGATCTTGCGATTTGTTCCACAAAAAAGAAAAGTTGTAATCTTTTTATTTTTTTCTTTGATTTTGTTGTAACCGGATCTTATAAAAAGATCGGATCTTTTGTAACCGAAAAACAGTTGCTTGAGAAAACAATGACTTCAATGAAGAAAACAATTTTTCCCGCGAACAGGGCCGTTCCTTTCTGGAGGAGGATCGGTGTTGGTTGTCGAGCATTGGTTCTGGAGCTTCGACATATTTGGGTCATCTTAGTCATAGGTCGCCGACTGCTGCATTTGGAAATTTTGGATCTGGTGAAGCTGCTTCAGATTTTGGGTTGCGTCGGATGTTTGGATACCCAGCACTTGGTCACATCGTGGATGTGAGATTGGATCCGATTACACGTTTGAGGTTCAGAGGCTCAGTTGATTATCATTTGGGAGCTTCTGATTTTGTTATGAGCAGGTATGCCACATTGGACTCTCAGCAGGTGGAGAGTGTTGATCAGATCGTTCGGATGTCACAGCAGGTGGAGAGTGATGCTACTCCACGTTGGGTGAAGATTACTCCACGTACTCCAGGTCATTCTGCATTATTGGAGATTCCAGCTGAGGTGACACAGCGTGTGAGTCATTTGGATTTGGATGCGGATAACGAGTTGGTAGATTCGAGTGCAACTGGTAGATATATTTTGGATATGGCCATTGGTTTACCTCAGGTGGAGGTGTTTGGATTGAGTCAGTTCGGGACCATTGGAGGTGCTATTAGTCGCAGATTTGGTGATGATGGAGAAGGGTTGTGTACTCTTCTATCGGATTGAGGGCCTTTGGAGGCCGTTGGGTGAACTACGTGAAGGCTTGATTCCTTGGGCAAAGGATACATAGGCAGTCATTATGATGCAGCCGATTTGGTGAGCGACATCGACATTTGGGGTGAGTGTTCGCACTCTCATTTAGGTCTCAACACGTGAGGCATTTGTTTGGTTGGTGTCGGCTCAGTTTTGGGAAAACTTCGCCGAGGTGGAGAATTGTGGAGAAGAACTTGGAAAAGCAGTTTTTTGGTAATAAGTCAACTCATGCACCATAAGTCGACTCATGCACAGGCATAAGTCGACTTATGGTAAGTCGACTTATGTTTGTGTCGTAAGTCGACTTACGATCTGCTCTGGATTGTTGATTTTGGGCTCTGGCAAGTCGACTTAGCATGTCTGATAAGTCGACTTATGATCTCTTCTCCAGTTATCGTTTTTCGCTCTGCCAAGTCGACTTATGCAGACTGATAAGTCGACTTACGACGGGTTTTTTGGAAAGTTCAGGTTCCTATTTGCAGTCTGTTTGGGTTTCTGTTTTGGTATAAATACCAATACGATTTGAGGGTTTTGTAGGAGCGTTTTGGGGGATTTTGGAGCACAGAAAAGAGAGATCTTTCTGAGCAATTGGTTAGGGTTATTGGTTGAGAGATTGAGAGATTTGTTGGTGAGATTAGTTGGTTCGTTTGAACGATTTGTAATCTCAATTTGTACTCTCCTTCTCTATTAGTGAAAACCCACCCCCTTCTTGCCCCGTGGACGTAGGCAATTGCCAAACCATGTTAAAATTGGTGTTTGTGTTTTGTGTCGTTATTTTGATTTGTTTGGCCTTCTTTGATCGGTGTTTGTTTTGGTTCCTCGGCGTTGCCGTCCGTCACAACAAAAATCTCATACGTTTGTTTTTTATCTTATCGGTATCATATTATATCATACTCCTTATAAAAGTTTGTTTGCAAAAATTATTTGATCAGAATTATAAAAGAATTAATACATGAGAGTCTGTTGATATAGTTGGTATATTTTTTAGGATTTTATAATGTAAGTTTCAACTAATTTAAATAACAATGAGAGGAATTATGAAATTTAGCACGTGATATATAATTTAGCTAGAAACTGATAAATTTATTGAAAGCAATTATATATTTACTACCCTAACTAATTTTTTTCTAATTTTAAATACCAATGTGATTTCATGGATTGCCTTCACATGAATGATATATGAAATATTATATTTCTAAAATATTATATCAGAAAAACCCTTATAACGTTGAGATTTTATTAGAAAACCTTACTAAAAGTAATGAATTTAGGGAGGAGTCTCCTGATAAAATCTGAAAGTTAAAAGGAATTTTTGATAACCCTAAACTTAGGGGACTTTCTAATATTTTCAAAATTATGAGCGGTTATTTAATTATCGTCCAAAGCTAAGGGAAGTTTTCTTATATTTAGCTTTTAAAATATTATACTTTATTTGCTTAGTTATCAATACTAAATATGAGATGTTATTTTCCTAATAATTACTATATAAAATAGAAAAGATATAGTATTTTACTATAAGCAACCAACTTAGTGCAAAAGGATAGTCTGAAAAGTGAAACTTTAAAATTTTAGATTTTTGAAATGTTCAATAGGTATGTCAATTAAAAAAATTATATGAGTTAAATTACTTAAATAAGCAATGTTAATTAAAATATTATGTGAGACAAATTACTTAAATTAACAATGTTAATTAAAAAGATTATGTGAGTCAAATTACTTAAATAAGGACTCTTAATTTACAACTAAATTCTAATCTAATACGTTCTGTTTTAAACATTTATCTTTCTAATATTATACTTTGTAGACACATGAAAAAAAGGTATAACTTAACTTTAGTTACACATTTAAGTTTTCTGATTCTTTGATTATTAGGTATTCAATATGTGTCATTTCAAAATATTTAGGGTCTTTACAAATTACGAGCCTTTAAGATGTTCAATAGGTATATCAATTAAAAATAATTATGTGAGTAACATTACTCAAATAAGTATTTAAGTTTTTGTAATGTTTTGATTATAAGATGTTCAATATGTATCATTGTAAAATATTTAGAGTCTACACCAATTGTGAGCCTTTGAGATGTTCAGCGGATATATTAATTAAAAATAATGATGTGAGTAAATTTATTGAAATAGTTATCATTTAAGTTTTTTAAGATGTTTGGGTTATAACATCTTCAATGTGTATTGTAGGGTCGAAAAATTGAAGTTTATTAATTCTTATTTTAAGAATGTTCTATCACTTGGTAAGAACTTTTTACAATCACTCACTCTCTCGATTACAGAGGAAGAGAAGGTAGATTTGACTTCTCTTTTGTTTAAGGTGGGTTCTAGGTGGCGAGAGGATGCTTTACTCGATGTTTGAGTCGAGATTGATTTCTGTTGACAATCAGAAACAAATCAGAATACTCATGTTGGTTGTTAAATGAGTTCCGAAGTGGGATTTTGCTAAAAGGTCCCCCCAAAGTCCCTTCTTCATAGCTGCTTGCAGCAATTTATAGAGCTTTAGCATGTAACTGACATGCTACAATCGTGGGGTCATAGGCGTAACCGACTCCTGAGATTTAGCCCACGTGGCTGACTGGGTCTTCGTGACTGTTACAACCTGATTTAATATAGGTGACGAGCTTCGCTACGTTGGCGAACCTCGTCCTTAATGCCGAACCTCGTTGCGTGGCGAGCCTCGACTTTTAATGTCGAGCCCCGCTACATGGTGAGCCTCGAATCTAAAAATGAGTTTCCAATGCTTTCGGGTGAATTTCTGGATGACGTTCATCTTCACTTGCGAGGTTTGTTGCAATAGGGTGTGACTCTCGTCTTCCTTCTAGCATTTTTTTAGGTGTCTATGTAGGTGTCTAAAAATGCCTGTAGATGTCCGCACGCAGCTCGAGATGAAGAGAAAACAATGAACGTTATCATCTAAGTCAAGAAGGATTATCCGAGTGACCCGCGCTTGTCGGTCAGCTCCAAGAGAGTGCGCGCGTTAGTCAGTTCCAAGTGACCGTTGCGCACATCAGTCAGCTTGCGCACGTCAGTCAGTACGTGCACATTAGTCAGCTCGTGCGTGTCAGTCAGCTCCAAGTGACCGAACACGCTCGCCAGTTAGCTCGTGTGCGTCGGTTAGATCCAAAGTGGTCATCGCGCTTGGCGATCAGATCCAAAGTGCCCGACGCACTTGTCGGTCAGATCCAAAGTGCCCGACGCGCTTGTCGATTAGTTCCAAGTGTCGTAAAAAAGCTAACGAATGCATGAAGCGAGTTAACGACGCGTGCAAGTCAACAAGACGATCAAATACGCAAAACGGTAGAAAATACAAGTCCTGGAAAATTGAAAAACACCAAAAAGTTCAGCCAAGGCCAAATTTCCCACGCAAGCGTAGGTCGGACGCAGCCGACCCGCGCCTCCCGTGTGTCACCAGTGTCCGTCACGCAGATTTTATCCACAAACTCGTTTTCGATGGTTTTTAAGCGGTTTTCGCAGGATTTATCCGTTCCAGGGGTTCCCAACTAACTTGATATCATCCACAAATATGGTTAGGCCGTTATTAACTAAAGATAAGGTCAAATCACTCATTCTTATCCAAATATCTCCTAACCTAAGCCTATAAATACAGGCCTAGGGGCTTATTTCACACGGCGGAGATCAACAGGGTGAAACGCTGCCGAATTGGAGAGTGGAGCCACAGATTTACAACGAGGGTTAGCAGATCTTAGCGAATTCCTGTGCATAAAGAGTGGAGTTCAAGAGATTTGAGACTCGTCCCTTATTCCTCTGGATTTAAGCTTAGTCTTAATCTCAAGAAGAGCCATAATCTCGCTTGGTCGGGATTATTGCTACAGCGATTACTTTCTTCATAAAGTAAGAGCTTTGATTAACTTAATCTGTCAATCGGATCTGATCTGCGACGGTCCATGGATATTAACCTCCCCGGCACAGGCGAAGTTCCCACGCAAGCAGCGGGTGATAAACGTCCGTTGCGCTATTTGACAAGAGTTGTACTAATTTACATTTTTATTGTATAAGTCGATCTTATAAAAAGATCTACTTTTCTCGTTTATTTGAGTTTATTATAATGACCAAAGTTGTAATAGATTCAAGGTAATGAAAACATCAACTTTTGATCCAAACACGCTGGTGACCACAGTGGGAGCCAACAACCTTTCTGCGAAGGCTGATGTGTCGCAACCTCGGATTCTGATCCCGATTGAAGAAGAGGTCAAGTACAAGTTTGACCAATAGAAGTTCGAGGAGTATCTATCGTTCTCCTCCTCCAGATCCTCCACCACTCGCAAGCGCAAGAAGATCAATGCCCCCGTTGCTGCGGTAGCGGCACCTTGCAACACCTCTTTGGCCTTCAATAAGGTCGGATCTGCAGATCTGCACTCCTTCTCAATCAAGAAGTTGAGTACTGAAGGCGCGCCAATCTTATCGAAGAGGGAACGTCAAAGGCAACGTTAACGCCTCGCGCGCCAGCTCGCCAAAGCTTTGGAGCCAATCGACGGGATCTGTTACAAATTGGATCTAAAGTTCAGGAAGCGTCAAGCGCCCCAACAACGAGCAAACGCCCCCTCCTCCAAATCATCAACAAGCGAATGGATCCAAGTCAAAAGGATCCGTTCAACTCTTGAGGAGCGAATCCAGAAGTGCCGCGTACTACTTGCGCACGCGTGAATTCTTGTGCAAAAGGTACAAAAGATGCAGAAGAAGGACATAGCTAAGAAACAATCAAGACTGCATCAAACTCGGAGGCCAAAGTCCAAGACAATGACCGAAAAGATCAAAAATTATGGGTCACTCAAGTCTGACCCTCCAAGCTGCGGGTCACTCAAGTCTGACCCTCCAAGCTGTGGGTCACTCAAGTCTGACTCTCTAAGCCGTGGGTCACTCAAGTCTGACCCTCCTAGCCATGGGTCACTCATGTCTGACCTTCCAAGCCGTGGGTTACTCAGGTCTAACCCTCCAAGCCACGGGTCACTCATGTCTGACCCTCCAAGCTGCGGGTTACTCAAATCTGACCCTCCTAGCCACGAGTCACTCATGTCTGACCCTCCAAGCTGTGGGTCACTCAAGTTTGACCCTCCCAGCTGCGAGTCATTCAAGTCTAACCCTCCAAGCCACGAGTCACTCAGGTCTGACCCTCTAAGTCGCGGGTCACTCATGTCTGACCCTCCCATTCGTGGATCACTTAAGTCTGACCCTCTAAGCCATGGGTCACTCAAGTCTGACCCTCCCAACCGCAGATCACCAAGGTCTGACCCGTGCCAGGGCCGAGATAGGAGATACTCTACACCCATTTTTCTGATTTCGTTGAGTCCCGCCCCTGCTCTGATTGATCC
Organism: Asparagus kiusianus; assembly: GCA_022839385.1. Classification (NCBI taxonomy): domain Eukaryota; kingdom Viridiplantae; phylum Streptophyta; class Magnoliopsida; order Asparagales; family Asparagaceae; genus Asparagus; species Asparagus kiusianus. The sequence continues at coordinate 444,302 of BQKN01063737.1, read as the reverse complement.
AATACTTCTAGTGAAGCCTCGCAGTAGTATAGACTTGTTCAAAAGCAAGAAGCCAATGGCGGATCGTCTGGGTCCTTTGCACAAGGATTGAGGCAAAGTTTCGATCAAAGAGCGTTTGGGTTTGATGAATGAACCACGAGCAACTCATCGAGCTGGGGGTCACACTCACCCATATAACAAGTCAGAGGCTTCTCGTAAAGAGGAAACCCTCGTAGTCGACCGCCTCGGACTGCAAGTTAGCGCCCAAGAGCTCGTTGAGGTCCCGCACTCACGAAAGCATGGCTCCAAACGTGTGACTCTTGAGAACGCCATCAAAGTAGCAAGTCCTCAGAAGGAAACGTGTTCGTCAGACGATGACGTTATACCTGAGAAGTCATGCCGACACGTGGTAGATTACTCCGGTCATCATGTCGATGAGTTATACTATCAGGCTGGGGGTACGAGCAAGCCTCGGAAAAGGAGTAACCGAGAAGCGGACTCTTATTGTCCGTGTGCCAAAATTATTAGGACAGTATTATCAGCGTGTAGCTACCCCAAGACCGCTCCACAGAGGGTCTCGGTATTCCAAATGCTTTCCTATGAAGCGTCAAAACCCAAATCAAGGCGTTTTCACAAAAGAAGATCGATCGTTCGAGATGACAAATTCCTAGAAGTCACAATCAACATGGTTAATAAGGGAAAATCTCCGATTGTTTCAAGTGGTTCTAGCCCCGACTTTTCTCCAGGATAGGAGTCAATTCGGAAATAGCCCAACTAATGTTTCGACTTCAGCTAGAAGCTATCGGACCTAAAAAAATCCGTAGTCATGATTAATATGGCTGACAAAGGAAAATCGACTCGACCTTCTAGTTCTGACCCGCTCATATCGCATCATCTAACCCGATTGCGATCAGGAACCATTAGACAAAGGGATTATCATAGAATGCAGAGGGGATTATCCTCAGATGATGAAGCATCATATGCTAACTCTGTAGTCGCTTTCGACAAAACGGTATCCAGTCTGGGGTAATTCCACGAAGTGTTTATGATTAACACCGAGCAAGTGGCCAAAGTCATCGAGGATGACTTGGCTAAGCAAAAAGAGAACTTCAAGTTTAAAATGGAAATGGCTATGTTAGGGATGAGGGAAGAGCATAACCAACAGATCCGAGCCTTATCGAATCAGATAGGTGAATCCAGTCGGCGTAACAATGTTAGTCAAGCAGCTAGCGATTCATATGTGGATGAACACCTTAATGCTAATAACCCTCTCATTGACCAGAACGCTGGGGTTGGCCCCACTAAGGATAATGATGCTGGGGGTGGTCCTACCGAAGATGATAATACCAAGGGTGGCCACGTTGTTCCTCTCAAAAATTGTCCAAAGTATGATACAGACGAGGATGAGAAGATGAAATATCTCGAGAGAAAAATCAACACTCAGATGTCTGCTCGAGAGGTGAAGAAAACCGGTATTCTGTGTCCTTACCCAAGAGAGTGGGACTCGATAGCATACCCGACGAAGTTCAACCTGATCAACTTCATGCCTTTTGACGGGAAGGGTTCGCCCACTCAGCATCTGATCTACTTTAAGTCTCACTTGGGTATGATCTCTGGTAATGAGGCATTGATGGTCCGGTCATTTGTTAGCACTCTTCGCTGGCCCACCTTCGATTGGTACCGTCGTCTCAAGCCTAGAAGCATTAACAGCTTAGAAGACCTAGAGAACCTATTCCTCACTCACTTCTTTGATGATGACACCAAGGTGTCAATCAGGATACTCTTCGATAAGAAACAAGAAGACGACGAGATGGTCGATGATTTCATCAAGCGCTTCCAGAATAAGGCGATGAACTGCCAAGATCCGATCACAGAGGACTTTATCCTCCAAACCTGTCACAATAACATCTTTTTGGATGTATTGGAAGTTATAGAAGTAGCACCATCCAACACCTCGAAAGAGTTGAAGAGGCACGGAGAGCAGGCTGAACGTTTCCTCAGAAGGAAGCAAGCCGAGAGAAGCTAACCAACGGCTAACCCTCCGAGCTCAAACCTTACCTCCCGCGGTAAAGGGAATGCCCCTGCAACTATGGTAGATACTAATCAGACGTCACAGCAGCAATCCTGAAGACAGCAAAAGACTTTAGATCCGAGACTCCAAAAAGGGTACTCCTTCAAGGACAAAGATGTTCCAGCCATCTTCGAGTCCCTCCTCAAAAACAACAAGATCAAGCTACCACCTATCACAAATCAGAAGAAAGCTGATAATACTTCGGATCCGAAGTACTGTGCGTATCACAGGAGGATCCTTCATCCCACCAATGCTTTCTTCGCTCTCAAGAATAGCATCCAAACCTTGGTTGAAGTCGGCGTTATAATGCTAAATTAAGCTGAATGAAGACTCTGACAAGTATAAGAGTATAAACTGCTCCTTCCGACACTCCGAAGAGTATACGAGTATAAACTGCTTCTTAATACTCCAATAGGTATATGAGTCTAAACTATTTCCTAATTTTAACGGGAAGTTCCTAGAAGAATATCGTATGTGATATTCTTAAGGATAACATGACCATTCAGCTAAGTACAATGTTAGACACAGTTTCACAAAGGAAGCTGAGGGTGGATATAACGGGAAGTTCCCGAAAGAATTTTATATAGTGTATTCTTAGGGATAACCCGGTCACTACAAGAAGGTGATGAATAAGAAACTCTCACTCAAACTCCCGCTACGTCTGTGCACTCAACACTCCCATTGTCAGAGTCCGGACATAGTACTCAAAATTTTATCTCCTGATCATTGATAATTATCAAACCCCTTCGTATTAAGTATTTGTCACTTAACACCAGGAACTCCCTTCGAGTGATTTGTACGAATCAACACTCCAACAGTAATTTATACTCCTACTTGGTCAAACCTTCCCATAGTTTAGACCACAACCAAAATCTTCTCTCGATTCCTTCCATTAACGAGAGGTCCACTTTCAGATCGAGCGATCAAACCTTCCTACAGTTAGGATCATCTCAAACCTCCCATCTGGTCAAACCTTCCTATAGTTAGGACCACAACCAAAATCTCCTCTCGATTCCTTCCATGAATAAGAGGTCCACTTTCAGATCGAGTAATCAAACCTTCCTACAGTTAGGATCGTCTCAAACCTCCCATTTAGTTAAACCTTCCAACAATTAGAGCCAAAACCGTAATTCACTCTCGATAAACGAGAAACCCACCTTTAGTTAGGTAATCAAACCTTCTGGCAGTTAGGATTATCCGAATCTTTTCGATTCTCGGAGTGAAGATCCTACTCTTAGTTTTACCTTTCCAGATTCTGGAAGTAAAGATCCCACTTTGAGTTTCCTTTGACAACTGGAAATAAAATATAAAATTCTTCCTCTTCAGCTTTAGGAGATAGAATATAAAATTCTTCCTCTCCCGCACAGGGTTCGTCTTTGCCCCAAGAGAAGACACAATGTTTCAACATAATAACACTATAATCCATGCCTTACACACGTGGGGAATTTTATCCCGAATCCTAAGAAGGGATAAGTCAACGTCTAACACACGTTGCTGGTTTAGTCTTTCGCCGAGTGAAAAAGATACCAGAATCCAAGTCTGGGGAATTTTGTCCCGAAGCCTAAGTAGGGATAAGTCAGCGTCTAACACGCGTTACCGGTTAGTCTTTTGTCATAAAAAGGACAAAAACCCATATATTCGACATTGTGGTAGGTTGTTATTGATAACACCATAATCTGTGTCTCACACGTACGGGGAATTTTATCCCGAATTCTAAGTAGGGATAAGTCAGTGCCTAACACGCATTGTCGATTTAGTCTTTCACCGATTGAAAAAGACACCAGAATTCTAGTATGGAGACTTTTATCCTGAATCCTATGTAAGGATGAGTTAGCGTCTAACACGCGTTGCCGAGTAGTCTATTCCCGTAAGAAAGATGAAGTCTACGTATTTAATATCGTAGTACTAAGGGAGTTAACTCTCTTAGCTCAATGTTACATGCAGAACGAACTTAAGCAATCTGCATGCTAGCCCAACTTGAACAGTAGTCAGTAAAGGCAAGTCAAATTCGTTGAAGGCTGAGGGTTTGCCAAAAATCCTAAGTCTACGTCTAACACACATTGCCGGGTAGTCGATTCCCGTGAGAAAGACGAAGTCTACGTATTCAATATCGTAGCACTAAGGGAGTTAACTCTCTTAGCATAACGTTATATGCGGAACAGACTTAAATAATCCACATGCTAGCCCGACTCAAATAGTAGTTGGTAAAGGCTCATCAAACCCGTTGAGGGCTGAGGGTTTACCAAAAATCCTATAAAGTATGAGAGTCATTGATGCAATAGCTTTATTAGTTGGTCTCATGACTTGAGGATCCAATAACTTCAGGATAAGATTCACACATGCAGATGAATCTGTAGGCATATAAAACTGCCTATAGGTCCCTTAACACAGCTCGACGACGTCAAACCGAGCATCGGGCGACGTATCCAAACACGATCGTTAGTCCACAACACCGAAGCCAAGTGATACGTGACGAATCGGATTAACGAGGCTACAAGACTGACGAACCGCACGCAAACAACGGAATAGATCCACTCGCGTGCGGAATCAAGCTAACGGTTGAGGAATCAACGAGTCATCCAACCAAGAGCGGACTCGAACGAATCAAGATCGAATCAAGATTAGTTTCGGACTCAAATTCAAAAGTGGATTTACTGCCAAATCAGGAACCGGATTTACTGCCAAATCAGATCAACGAATCAAGTCCGAACAAATCAACCATAAAACGGACACAACGACGGAAAACGGCGAAACCAACACCCAGAGGAGCTCGGCCAAAACCGAGCCACCTCTAGGTGGCTCGTCTAGGTGGCTCGGCTTTGGCCGAGCCACCCTGAGGTGGCTCGGTGGCCGAGCCACCTCAAGACCGAGCCACCTCAAAGTGGCTCGGCCAAGGCCGAGCCACCTCAAGGTGGCTCGGTGGTTCGGCCACCTGTGCGCGGGCACAGTGAAGGTGGCCTATAAATAGGGGGCTTGGCTCATTTGTCAAAGGGTTGAAATTTTTGGAGGCGAAGCTCTGCTGGATTCAAGGCTCAGATCTAAAAAAAGATTGAAGCTTTGGGACTTTGAGGACTTGCTCATCCAGATCCGGTGCTCGGCGATCGTCAACGCCAAATAAGGTAAGAGTTCGAGAGGAACCGGATCTCAAATCGGATCTTAGATCTACGCAGGCATACTCCGGATCAAAGCTTGGTCTTTGATCCTGAGAATCGGGCGATTATTTCCTTGGTGAACTAATCCCCCCCGGCTATTATTTCCTTGGTGAAATAATACTCGTCGTACTGCGTAGATCCGACCGGATCTAGATCTTGCGGTGGTCCACGGATAAACCCCGGCGCAGGCGAAGAACCCACGCAAGCGAGCGACCGCAAAACAGGAGCTCGTGATTTGTTCGACAAACAAGGATAAAAAGTTGTAATTTTTCTTTTCTTTTGTTTGATTTTCATTGTAACTGGATCTTATAAAAAGACCGGATCTTTGTAACTGAAAAAAAGTTATTTAAGATGGCAATGGAATCGATGAAGAAAGCAACGATTTTTCCCGCGAACAATCTGGCGACCACAGTGGGAGCCGACGATCTCGCTGCCGAGATCGAAGCGTCGCAGCCACGGATCTTAATCCCGGTCGTGGAGGAGGTCGAATACGAGTTCCACCAGCAGAAGTTCGAGGAATACCTGTCGTCCTCGTCCGGATCTACCTCCCTCCGCAAGTATAAGAAGTTCTCCTCCAGGAGAAAAACTCGTTGGTATGAAGATGTCGAAAATACCAACGAAGATCTCGCCCCGTTTGATGCCAAAGTCGCATCGGGTGAGATTCCTCCAACTCCCAACCAGGTCAGATCTGCTCTGGCCAACCCTTCCGCCGCAGAGGGCGTGGTGACTCTCTCGAAGAGAGCCCGCCAAAGGCAATGTCAACGCCTTGCAAAACAATTCGCAAAGACAATGGAGTCTGTTGATAGGATCCGCTACAACGCGGATCTGAAGAACAAGAGAGGCAAAAAGCCTCAACAACTGATGAACGGTGGCTCTTCCAAACCACCAACGATGGAATGGGTCTGTGTCAAACAAAATCGTTCGACGCTGGAGGAGCGCATTCGCAAGCGCCGCGCACTATCAGCGCAGGCACGGGCTCAAGTCGAAGAAGCCCGTAGAAAGCTGCAGAAAGAGGTGGCCAAGAAGCCACCACCAACCCGCAAAGTTTGGAGGCCGAAGTCTGAAGCGCCAATTCAGGCTAAAGAGAAACAACTGCAGCCTTCAAAAGTTCAACCTCCGGCGAACCAACCCAAATCGCCGATGATTTCCACAACTGCTGCGAGAGATCCCGCAGGACCATCCCAAAGAAGAAAGTCAGTCTTGGAGCGCCTCGGTCCACTTCCTGAGAAGTTAAACAAAGCTCCAGTCCAAGAACGTTTGGGCCCACTAAAAAAGCCCCGAACGATTCAACATGCTGGGGGTCGCCGCAACCCTCAACATGACAAAGAGATCAGGGCAACTAAGCGCACTACTCTGCACATTGAAGTCCAGGAGCCCGCTGAGGATTCACGCCCACAAAGGCATGTTTCGAGGCGTGTAACTCTCGAAAGCCCAAAGAAGGCAGTTCACCCTCAGAAGAAAACATTATCGTCTGATGACGATGACGTTATACCTGAGAAATCGTGCCAACACACGATAGGTTACTCCGATCAAATTGACGAGTTGTACTATCGTGTTGGGGGTACGAGCAAAGCCAGAAAGAGAAGTCCTCGAAGTCTAAAAACTCAATGCCCTTGTTCCAAACTCATCCGGGCAGTATTGTCTGAGTGCAACTGCATTAAGGCAGTCCCCGAAAGAGTTTCAGTTTTCGAAAGGCTTAGTACTGAAGCGCCAAAACCAAGACATAGGCGTTTCCGTCGAAGAACGGTGGTCGAAGATGGAGAATTTCCGAGGGTCACCACCAATATGACCAGCAAAGGAACATCGGCACAGGACAATCCCGAGACGATTCCAGAGGTGCCCCGACGTGTAACTCGTCTGCAGTCCGGGGCTATCATTCGTGCAACGTATGGTAGGGTTCGGACAAGATTACCTTTAGGAGATGAAGAATCAGATGCTGGCTCGGCAGTTGCATCTGACAATACCGTATCCAGTGAAGGATAACCCCGCGAGTCATTCATGATAAGCGCGGAACAAGTGGCCAAAATGCTCGAAGAAGCCATAGCCAAACAACAGGAGAGCTTCAGGTTCGAAATGCAGATGGCCATGCAGAATATGAGAGAAATGCATGAGCAACAAATCCAGGCACTGACGAACCAGCAAGGCGAACCAAGCCGCCGTAATCAGGTCGTTCAGGAAGATGAGCACACGGATACGGATGAAGCTCGTAATGCCAATAATCCTCCCGTCAACACAGGGGGTGGTAATGAGGATGCTAGTCACAACACCACGCTTCCACCTCAGAATCGTGCTAACGATAACACGGGTGAAAGTCTGAAGATGAAAAATCTCGAGAGCAAGATCAATACGTTGATTTCCGCTCAAGAGGTGAAGAAAACGAGCATTCCTTGTCCATACCCAAGAGAATGGGAATCAATCCCGTATCCGGCGAAGTTCAACCTAATCAACTTCACGCCGTTTGATGGGAAGGGTTCATCCACTCAGCATGTGATTTACTTCAAATCACATTTGGGGGTCATCTCTGGCAATGAGCCTCTGATGGTACGGTCCTTCGTTGGCACTCTTCGCGGAGCCGCCTTCGATTGGTATCGCCGCCTCAAGCCAGGTAGCGTGAACAGCTGGGACGATATGGAGACTAAGTTCCTCACCAATTTCTTTGACGACGACACCGAGATATCTATCGGATCGTTGCTGGACGAGAAACAGAAAGACGGGGAGCTAGTCGACACCTTCGTCAAAAGGTTCCGGAACAAGGTGATGAATTACCGGGACCCGATCACTGAGGAGTTCATTCTCCAGACTTGCCACAACAATCTTTCATTGGACGTGTTGGAAGCAATGGGGACAGCACCATCCAAAACATGGAAGGATCTGAAGGTCCGAGGGGAACAAGCCGAGCGATTCCTCAGAAGGAAGAAGGCGGAGAGAGGCCAGCAAGCGGCGAATGCTCCAACGCAGAACTTCAACCCAAGGGGGAAAGGTAAGGCACATGCTAATGCAGCAGATGCTAACCAAACTTTCCAATTGCAACCTCAGCAACAGCAGCAGCGGCAACAGCGGCCTCAGAAGCAGAAATCTTCGGAGCCAAGGTTTCCCAAAGTTTATTCCTTCAAAGATGATGAAGTTCCCGGCATCTTCAAGTACCTGTTGGAGAATAACAAAATCCAGCTGCCGGCGATCGTAGATCAAGAAGGGGTCAGCAAAGTGACGGATCCGAAGTACTGCGCGTACCATAGAGCGGTCCATTACCCTACGAGGTCATGCTACCACCTCAAGGATAAGATCCAGGCGTTAATTGACGTAGGGGTCATAACCCCGAAGCCTGCCAAGAATGTGGGAGCAAATGCAGTGTCAATCAGCTTTGGATCGGTGCCCACAACATGGTTCGAGCCGAAACGCGTCACCAAAGTGGGAATGAAGACGGTGAATGATGACCCATATGGACAGCGCCAAAAGGGACTTGTGCCACACACAGCCCCGAACGGTGAAATCCTCTGGGTTCATCCGGATCTTATTGAAGATGAGCAGTGGGCGACTTCCTCGAAAAGAAAGGGTAAAGGCAAGGCCTGCAACGCTACTTCCACAATCTTCGAAGAGGATGGCGATGAAGCCCCTACCTTCCCGCTCTCCGAAGAAGAACAAGAAGTCTTTGCCACCAGAAGCAGAAACCAGTACCACTTCAACTATCCGTCATCTAGTGATCAGTTAACTGAGCAGGGGGTGACTAAACGGGGACCAGCCAAAACTCTCACAGAGCTGGGGGTGATTGTAGTGCCTAAACCGGTTGAAGATGCTCGACGACAGCCGGTGGATAAGCAGAAAGAAAAGAAGTCCCAGGAGGTTCAAAACCCGAAGCAGTCTCGTTTTAATCGTCCAATTGGAAGAGATAAACCGGGAAGCTCGAATACTCCGCACGTCTTCGACATTATGGCTCAACTAGCCAACATTCCAGCACGGATAACGTTGTATGAGTTGCTGCGGTTGTCTAAAGAAACAAGGGAAGCTCTACAGGAAGCCTTGGCCAATTCAGAAGTGTTCCTTACTCGGGTCAAGCTAGTGCCGGAAGAGCCAGAACCACTAACTCAACACTGTAATATAGCAGCTAAGAACCTTCCCTGCATTACCTTCACCAAAGAGGATATGCAGACGAAGAATTCGAATCATGATCGACCCCTGTATTTCGTTGGGTACATTGGCTCCAGCGAAGTCAACCGAATCCAAGTGGATCCGGGTTCCGCTATGAGTATAATGCCGCTTCGCTTGATGTATAGCCTCGGCATTCCGGTCAGCAAATTGGCGTCTACAGGCACTGTCATTTACGGATTCAACACCAGCGGGTCAAGGCCTTTGGGAAAGATCCGGATAAAATGTCAAATGGGTGATCTGAAGACGGAGGTCACGTGTTACGTGATTGATGCTGAGACATCATATAACTTACTACTGGGTCGACCTTGGATCCATAGTAATGTTATAATTCCTTCCACTCTCCATCAGTGTCTGAAATATGTCGACACTGATGGTAGGGTCAGGACGGTGGTCGCGGATAAGCAACCATTTAAAGGGTTTGAGAATTATTTCACTGATTCTCTCCTTTATGGTAACGAATCCGACACTGAACCATCGGTCCAGGGTACGGACAGCGGAGAAGAAGCTGATTCCGAAGCCGGATTCGATTACAATGGAGGTTTTGTTTTAAATGACATTGTACCCTTTGTAATCAATCTTGACGATGAACAATCGTCAGATGGCAGTTGTAACTGGCAACTTGCTAATATCAAAATAAATGATGATTTAGAGTACTCACTGTCTCTTGATGATGCGATAAAGGGATTATACGATAATCTCGATTTACATACGCCACTCCGATCATCTTATGTAACAAAGAAACACCTCCAGCATTCTTTCGGAACAACCCTGATCGTTCCTGCCAAAATAGGAGGCGAAAAAGAAGTGGTTTATGGTAAAGGAGAGGGTTTTCCATTACCTAGTCATTTCTTAAGGGAAGAGGAGAATGATGACAAACCTGGCCGACATTTATCTAAGTATAGTCCGGAAGCGCGCAAGCTCATGGAAAAACAGGGATATGATTTCGCACTCGGAGAAGGTTTATACTTCGATCGAGGTTCCCGTATTCCAGCCAAAGCGGCATATGTACCAAAAGGGAAACCGGATGATTATTACCGTCACAAAAGAGGCTTAGGCTACGTCTCCTCGTCTGATGATGAATGTGGTTGGCAAGTTATCGATCAAATTGCTAACAAAGCTAAGGATGGGTACTCGTCAGTTTCCTCAGAATGGGACTCCGATACAAGTTTGGGGGAAGTATTTAAAACCCTAATGTCGAACATGACTACAGCTGATCCATCCATAATGGAGGATGACGATCAAATGCCAACGTGGGAAGACCCATTGGTTCATCACCTGAACGTGCAGTATGGTGATAGGTTTGAACAGAGGGAACCCCCCACTAAAGATGTAGTCCAAATTAATATGGGTGATGAGTCCAACCCAAAGCCCATATTCATCAGCGGTAGTCTTCCCCCAAATGAGAAGGAGGAATTAATTGCTCTCATCAGGGAGTATATTGACGTCTTCGCCTGGAACTTTGAGGACATGCCAGGGCTCGACCCCAATGTGGCAATGCATCGCCTCGATATTAAGTCGGATGCTAAACCTGTCAAACAACAACAGAGACGGTTTCGTCCGCAGATTATGAAAGCCATCGAGACAGAGGTTAAGAAATTGATCGACTCAGGATTTATCCGAGAGGAGCAACATCCAGACTGGCTAGCCAATATTGTCCCAGTCATGAAGAAAAATGGTAAAATCAGGATATGCATCGACTTTAGGGACCTGAATGCGGCATGTACGAAAGACGATTTTCCTCTCCCAATCACGGACGTCATCATCGACAATACGTGTGGATTTGAGAGAATGTCCTTTATGGATGGCTTTTCGGGGTATAACCAAATCAAGATGCACCCGGATGATGAGAAGCATACAACGTTCAGAACACCCCTCGGTGTTTTCTGCTACACGGTAATGCCTTTCGGTCTAAAGAATGCAGGCGTCACATACCAGCGAGCAATGACTAAAATTTTCCAAAAGCATCTCAGGAAAACAGTCGAGTGCTACGTTGATGATTTGGTTGTAAAAAGCCATAACAAAGAAGATCACATCAAGGACTTGAAGACGATGTTCGATCTCATGCGGAGTCATCAATTGAAGATGAACCCCACTAAATCCTTCCTTGGAATGTCCAGCGGAAAATTCCTTGGATTCGTCGTCACCACTAAAGGTATACATATCGATCCTGACAAGGTGAAGGCGATACATGAATTGCAACCCCCGAGAAATCTAAGAGAACTCAGAGGATTGCAAGGGCGTTTAGCTTACATCCGGCGGTTCATCTCAAATCTTTCTTGGAAGTGTCAGCCGTTCTCTAAGCTAAACAAGAAAGGTGTGTCATTTATTTGGGACGACGCCTGCCAAAAAGCACTCGAAGATATCAAGACGTATTTGACGAATCCTCCTGTTCTTGTCGCACCAAAATCAGGTAAACCGTTCTTGATTTACATCAAGGCGATGAACCATTCGATAAGTGCTTTATTAGCACAAGACGATGATAATGGTCACGAACAGGTAGTTTATTACTTAAGTCGGACTTTGGTAGGCGCAGAGTCCCGATATCCGATGATTGAGAAAGAGTGCCTCGCATTGGTATTCGCGGTACAAAAGATGCGGCATTACTTGGTTGGACAAACGATTTACGTTATCTCTAACGTTAATCTAGTACGGGTATTTATGACGCAACCGGGTTCGATGAATTGGCGGTTAGCGAAGTGGGCCCTTCTCTTGTCCCAGTATGATTTGCACTTCAAACAGCAGAAGTCGATTAAAGGACAAGCAATTTGTGATCTTTTGGCGGCAAGCCCGACGACGGATACGGCAGAAGTATATAATGACTTGCCGGATGAAACCCACAAGGTTAATACTACATCACACCAACAAGTATGGCAATTATACTTGTATGGTGCTTCGAGAGCAGTTAATAAGGCAGTAACCCCCAGATGTCCTAAAGTCTCCTCCGGAGTCGGAGTTGTCTTAGTTTCCCCAGGGAAGCATGTGATGCCTCGGGCTTATTTTCTGACAGACCCATGTTCCAATAACGTAGCCGAGTATAACGCGCTTCTCATTGGACTTAGTTTCGCCAAGGAGCTGGGGGTCGAATATCTCGAAGCTTTTGGGGATTCTCAATTGATAGTCAACCAAGTCCGTGGAGGCAGTCAAAATGGCAGATTCTTTTGAAGAATTCTTTATTGAGTACATCCCTCGTCTCCAGAACGCTTATGCGGATGCACTGGCAGCACTAGCAGTATCACTTGCGCAGCCGCCCGAAACTGAACTGCTAGTCACAGTAAGATCACATCAACTCTGCATACCCATATACAATATGGATATCGAGGAGGAAGATGATAGTGACATAAACGCCAAGGAGGTGAACTCAACTCAAATCGGGTCTGAGTCCTGAGATTGGCGTTTTTCCATCATTGACTACGTCCAATATGGTATTTTGCCAGAGGATGTAAAAGAAAGGGAATCAATCCGCCGAAGAGCACCAAGGTTCTTTTATAATACCGAGACCCGTACATTATACCGTCGGGGGTATGATGATTTGCTACTCCGATGCCTTTCGAACGAAGAAGCAGAAGAAGTTCTTAAGGAAGCACACGAAGGAGAATGCAGTGCGCATCAGCCTGGTCCCAAGCTGTATGATCGAATCAGAAGAATGGGATATTTTTGGCCAACAATGGTACGTGACGCAATCGAATTCGCCCGAGGATGTCACGCTTGTCAAGTACATACAAATTATATGCACCAACCACCGAAGCGGTTACACATGTCAACCACATCCTGGCCATTCGAAACATGGGGTATGGACATTGTCGGTCTTATTTTTCCCCCTTCAGTCAAAGGTGATCGATTTATTCTCGCAATCACGAATTACTTTTCAAAGTGGGCTGAAGCAATTTCGCTTAAAGAAGTGAAGACGAACAACGTCATCAATTTCATCAAGCATCATGTCATATACCGACACGGCGTGCTAAGACGGATCATTCATGACAACGCTCCATAGTTCATAAGCAACGCTTTCGTCAGGTTCTGTGACAAGTTCAAGATTCAAGATGTTTCGTCAACAGCTTATTATCCCGCAGCGAATGGATTAGTTGAGGCTTTTAACAAGACGATCATTAAGATCTTGTCAAAACTCGTGAAGACCAATAAACGAGACTGGGACGATAAACTCGGTGAAGCACTCTGGGCTTATCGCACCACCGTACGCACACCTACGGGAGCCACCCCGTATTCGTTGGTATACGGATGTGAAGCTGTGCTACTGTTAGAAATCCAAATCTCATCCCTTCGGATCGCTCTCACAATAGAGATGACGACGGAAGAGCAACATCAAAAACGTCTCGAAGAACTCGAAATGTTGGATGAAAGACGCTTGGAAGCTCAACAACACATTGAGTTTTATCAAGCCAGAATGTCTAGGGATTTTAACAAAAGAGTCCGACAAAGAAGCTTCAAGGAAGGAGATCTGGTCCTCGCTGCTCGCCGACCGATAATCCTCAATTCCAAGAAGAAAGGTAAATTTGAACCCAAATGGGAAGGACCGTTTGTGATAGACACAGTCTACTCAAACGGCACATATCGCCTCATTTCTTTAGAGGGCGTCAGACAATTAATACCAATAAATAGGAAATTCCTAAAAAAGTACTATCCCTAGTACATTCAGGATAACCCATTAATCGGGAAGTTCCTCGAAGAATATTACACTTAATATTCTAGAGGATAACCCAAAATCCCTCACTGATCAATTTCAATTGACAGTGAGTCTACCAAAAATGTCTTTCTGGTCCAAGCCACCAACAAATTCCCCTCTTGATTCTTTCCACGAACAAGAGGTCCACTTTCAATTCGGAGCCTCCTTTTGATAAACGAAAGAGCTCCCCTCTTTTCTCTTTGGTTAAACCTCTTCATGGTTATAACCAAAGTTGAAATTTCATTTCGATAAACAAAAAACTCATCTAGATAACTGATCCTATAAAAGGTAAGCTTATTTAGATCTTCCGGATTCTCGGAGTGGAGATCCCACTTCTAGTTTCTTTTTTACACTGGAAATAGAATATAAAATTCTTCCTTTCCAGAATCAAGGAATAGAATATAAAATTCTTCCTTCCTTGTTCGGGGAATAGAATATAAAATTCTTCCTTTCCTACATCAACCCTTTTTCTAAGAATTTATCAATTTAGGATTCATCCTAGGAAGTTTATCCCGAATCCTAAGCAGGGATAAGTCTGTGCCTAACACGCGCTGCCGGTTTAGTCTTTCTCCACAGAAAAAGACACCAGAGTTCGATTCTGGGGTATTTATCCTGAAGCCTAAGCAGGGATAAGTCTGCGCCTAACACGCGCCACCGGTTAGTTCTTAACCGTTAAAAAGAACACTAGCCCACATATTCAACATTATGGCAGGTTGTTATTAATAACACCAAAATCCATGCCTTACACGCATGGGGAATTTCATCCTGAATCCTAAGAAAGGATATGCCGACGCCTAACACGCGCCGCTGGTTTAGTCTTTCTTCGCAGAAAAAGACACCAGAGTTCGATTCTGGGGTATCTTATCCTGAAACCTAAGTAAGGATAAGTCAGCGTCTAATACACATTGCCGGGTAGCCTATTCTCGTAACAATGGCGAAGTCTACGTATTCAAAGTCGTAGCAAAGAGTCTAAGGGAGTTCATTCCGTTAGCACAACGTCACATGCGGAACGGATTTAGATAATCCGCATGCTAGCCCGACTCAAACGGTAGTCGGTAAAGGCTAATCAAATCCGTTGAAGGCTGGGGGTTAGCCAAAAATCCTAAAGTCAACGCCTAACACGCGTCTCCGGGTAGTCTATTCCCGTAACAAATGGTAAAGCCTATATATTCAACATCATAGCACAAAGTCTAAGGGAGTTCATTCCTTTAGCACAACGTCACATGCGGAACGGACTAAAACAATCCGCATGTAAGCCCGATTCAAACGGTAATCGGTAAGAGCACGTCAAATCCGTTGAAGGCTGAGGATTAGCCAAAAATCCTAAGTCAACGTCTCATACACGTTGCTGTTTAGTCTTTTCACAGGAGAAAGACGAAGTCTACGTATTCAATATCGTAGAACTAAAAGGGTTAACTCTTTTTAGCTTAACTTCACATGCGGAACGGACTTAAACAATCCGCATGCTAGCCCGACTCAAACGGTAGTCGGTAAAGGCTTATCAAACCCGTTGATGGCTGAGAATTTGCCAAAAATTCTATAAATACGAGTCATTGACGCATCAATTCCATAGATTGGTCTCGTGACTCAAGTATTTGCCACGCTCCAATTCCTTAAGAGCTTAAACTGTGTATACTCCAGAAGACGTACGAGTATAAATTGTGTCGGACGCCGGACAACGCGTCGCAATGAAGCTTGGACGCCGGACAACGCGTCGCAATGAAGTTTAGACGCCGGACAACGCGTCACAAGGAAGCTCAAACGCCGGACAATGTGTTGCAAATGAAGATTCAACACCAACAATCGATGGTCAGCAAACTCGAGCTAAAAAGTCAGGAAATCGAGAATCGACTTTAAGTTCAAAATTCCGACAGACGGTCAGACAATAAATGCAGCACCGGAACCCTTACAGACATTCGACAAAGCACCGAATAGCCTGGAAGACTGAAGGAATCAAGAATAAAAGCCATTCCAAATATCCTGGGACAATCATATCCAAAGTATTCCAGACTCTTCTATAAAAGAATGAGGCTGAAATACTTTGGAGGGGGTATCTGTAGGCGTATAAAACTACCTATAGGTCCCTTAACACAGCTCGACGACGTCAAACCGACCATCGGGCGACGTATCCAAACACGGTCGTTAGTCCACAACACCGAAGCCAAGTGATACGCGACGAAGCGGATTAACGAGGCTACAAGGCTGACGAACCGCACGCAAACAACGGAATAGATCCACTCGCGTGCGGAATCAAGCTAACGGTTGAGGAATCAACGAGTCATCCAACCAAGAGCGGACTCGAACGAATCAAGATCGAATCAAGATCAGTTTCGGACTCAAATTCAAAAGTGGATTTACTGCCAAATCAGGAACCGGATTTACTGCCAAATCAGATCAACGAATCAAGTCCGAACAAATCAACCACAAAACGGACACAACGACGAAAAACGGCGAAACCAACACCCAGAGGGGCTCGGCCAAAACCAAGCCACCTCTAGGTGGCTCGGCCAAAGCCGAGCCACCCTGAGGTGGCTCGGTGGCCGAGCCACCTAAAAGTGGCTCGGCCAAGGCTGAGCCACCTCAAGGTGGCTCGGTGGTTCGGCCACCTGTGCGCGGGCACAGTGAAGGTGGCCTATAAATAGGGGGCTTGGCTCATTTGTCAAAGTGTTGGAAATTTTGGAGGCGAAGCTCTACTGGATTCAAGGCTCAGATCTAAAAAAAGATTGAAGCTTTGGGACTTTGAGGACTTGCTCATCCAGATCCGGTGCTCGGCGATCGTCAACGCCAAATAAGGTAAGAGTTCGAGAGGAACCGGATCTTAAATCGGATCTCAGATCTACGCAGGCATACTTCGGATCAAAGCTTGGTCTTTGATCCCGAGAATCGGGCGATTATTTCCTTGGTGAACTAATCCCCCAGCTATTATTTCTTTGGTGAAATAATACCCGTCGTACTGCGTAGATCCGACCGGATCTAGATCTCACGGTGGTCCACGGATAAACCCCGGCGCAGGCGAAGAACCCACGCAAGCGAGCGACCGCAAAACAGGAGCTCGTGATTTGTTCGACAAACAAAGATAAAAAGTTGTAATTTTTCTTTTCTTTTATTTGATTTTCATTGTAACCGGATCTTATAAAAAGACCGGATCTTTGTAACCGAATAAAAAGTTATTTAAGATGGCAATGGAATCGATGAAGAAAGCAACGATTTTTCCCACGAACAGAATCAGCTTTAATAGTTGGTCCTACAGCTCTAACATTTGGGACCACCACGCTTCAATGCCTTAAGAGCTTAAACTGTATAGACTCCAGCAAACGTACGAGTATAAACTGTGTTAACGAAGATCAACATGTTACAGCAAAGGTTAATGCCGATCAACACACTATGGTAAAGGTCGATACCGGTCAACACATTAGCAATTTTGCCAAAATAAGGAAAAGGGTGATTCAAGGAAGTTCATTCACATTCACATATGAATTTCTGACGAAGATAATCAGTTCAAATTCAACTCAATGACACGAGCTAAATTCAGAAACTATAACTCAACATAATAACACTAATCAGTATTTACAAACCAAAAGTATATTATTAATATTTAACTTTTTAGTCCATACATATATCTGAGTATATGGGCTTACATATATATACATATTTTCTACCAAAATGTCCTACTTACACCAAAAGAGTGACTACTAAAACCGACATACTGATATTATAAAATTGTCCTAATAGTTATACTCTATTTCATCGAGGAAGAGGAGCTGCTGGAGCTAGAATCCTCGGTCGGGCCGGTCTCTTCTGTGTCATGGCTATGGTCGGAGTCTGAAATGGGGTTAGGATCAATGCCAGAAGTCCCCCATCTTTCAAGATTGTGGTCTGGATGAATACCCAAGGTATTCAACTCACCTTCAGAGGAGGTAAGTCCTTGGTAATCACTAGGAATCTGGGCTATAAGGGACTCCATGTCAGAGGGGTCGGATTAAATCATAATGATTTCTGAAGGTGATGACTCAACTGGAATAACTTCTACCGCTAGATCCTCATCCTCAGCATGATCAACCTCAGACTCTGATGAATCTATTATAATAACATCAACTGGCTCAACCTTCGATGAGTCTAGGGTCAGATGGTTAGCCGCTATCAAGCTTGGGTTAGTCTCATCAGAAGTGTACCCCCAGTCTTTTAAGCTAGGTTCCCAGGAGCTGTCTATAGAAATCATAGAGATGGACGGGGTATATGATGAACTGGAAGATGAATTGGTTCCCGTCATCCTACAAAAAGGGGAACCATCCATCAGCTCACTGAAGTAAAAGGACAAAGTAAAATAAAATAAACATCTAAACACTCCTTAACAAACCTAAAAGGCTTTACTATAAAGTATTTGTATGCATACATGTATATACATATGTATACAGACATATATATCACATAATTGATCCATACAATAACACTCATCTACAGCATATATACTATGATAACGTGCCCTACAAGGCTTTCTAACATTGAAACCTAAGCTCCGATATCATCTTACTGTCACGCCCCGAAACTACAGCGAAAATTCATAAAATACGAAGTACGTGACAGCTGCGACCCGTGCACGAGACAAGTCTTATGCACGAGTCAAGCCTGGCACTTCATATCACATAGTTAATCTCAAAATATTCATAAATCTGCTGATGATAGAAGTTCAGAGCTAGTATATACATATATAATCAGTACTTACAACCCACAAGCTCACCGTTATAATTATTTTACAAAACGAAGCACACTATTGACTGTATGTAACATCAAAAAGGAGGCTTTCTATATAACGCCTCTCAACAAAAAACCATAACCAAAAGTTCGGCTTGAATGAAGCTACTCCGGATCTGAAAAATTTTAAAAATGACGGGGTGAGCTAGAGCTCAGTGAGAACATTTCCCACAAGATTTCCTAGATAACTAACAAAATAATAATAATAATAATTCTCATAATAACGAATTATAAATTTTGCATCAGAAATTCAAAAATAGCAAAATACGATCCAAATATCATAATATTATTATTTTCAAGAAAGAATGCAACAATTATATTTTATTTCTTATGTCCAACGGAATATACTGAGACATTTCATAGAATCAAACCTTTTTTGAATAAAGGTACTCATTAAGAAAGAAAAAGAACTACTAATTTGCACAAAACAAGAGGATTATTATTTTCTTCATTTCATAGTCTATTGTAAAAATCCTAATTCTCGATGAATTATTCATAAATGTGAAAGTCATCTCATTGGTCACACTAAGGCTACAAATTATAGCCCAGTAGCATGGGAATGCATAAAACACATCATATAACAGATAATTCTCAGAAATCAAATGCACCTATCACTGTCATAGGTTACTGGCCAAATACAGAAGGGCCAGAAAAAATTTCAGAAGGGCTAATAAAGAAGGCCAATACGGAGGGCTAATACAGAGGGGCCAAATAAGGTGCATTTACCATATGGCGGGCAGAATTACTCAATAGTGGACTTTTAGAGGGTTTGAAAACATCGAGAATCACTTGTCAAATGAATAATATTTTACATATCAAACTTTACAGATATTTTTAAATGAAGGGGACAAGGTAGAACTTCTTATCCTAGTTAAAACAGTTTACGTATTTTCACTTTTCTTTATTTTTATCAGATACTAAGTCACAAAAATCTTTGAATCTGTTAAACCGTTGAAATACGTTCAAAGTAGTTCATCAAAAAACTTTTAGATAAAGTAATGCCCACAACTAGTTGAAACTACACGAGAGCCAAATTCGCTTTTTATAGTTTGTATAAAATCAAATTGATTTTTCATTTCTTGTACAAAACAACATTATATTTATGGTTTACGTCACAACAGAAGTAGATCAAATCTTTATTTACATGAAAATAATATCTTATTTATTTATCGATCATAAGATAAATCAAACATAACACTCATATAATTTCATATTATAAAAATACTGGTGAGAAATGAACTCACCTCTAGTGGACACGACTTCCCCAAAATATTATTTCCCCTGGATATCAACCAGATCGTACAACATAAGATATAAGACTAATTATTAATTCAGGACAACATATATTATGGGTAAATCAATTCATAATCTAGAGACAAATAAATTCAAATATAATCAATAATAATTAAATCTAGGGTACAAATGAGCTTATTGCTAACGTTAGCAATTTATCAAAATTTTATAACTCCTTTATACTAGCTTCTGGACTTCCTAATAATATATGATAAGGCAGGGGGTTATAGGGAATTTATCAAGTCTAAAAGTTATATTTTATTCTTTAGATTAGACTTGTTCGCAAACTGAGTAAATGACATGGGTCTAATAGAGATTTTCCAGTTCCTCTTTGTTTTTCAACAATAACTCACTCTACTAAGGTCTATTCGAAATTTTCACATGGCTCAGGGACTTAAGGAAAAATTTTCCTCCTTTATATTATTTTACACCTGATCATCTTCCTCCTTCCCCTCTTTCTTTCTTTTCTTTCTTTTTTTTTTCTTTTGTTCCTCTTTTTCCTCTCCTTTTTTCCCCTGAACGGACTGTCTGAGGTCACTCTCTCTCCCTCTCTTCTGCCCCTCTCTATCTCTCTCTCTCTCTCTCTCTCTCTCTCTCTCTCTCTCTCTCTTGCTCTCTCGCCATGGTGGTAGAACGGTGATAAGGAACGCCAGTGACTAGGAGAGGCCGGCGGCAAGACCCCGTCAGATTCTAAGGCTAGTATTTTTTTCTCCCTTTCTTCGTTTTTTTCCATAAAATCTTAATATGTATTCAATTACTAAAATAAAATTTGTTCATTATCCTCACTATCATATTAGAAACTAATTAGATAACATTACTACAATCAAACATTGTTCATCACCATCACTGTCATATTAGAAACTAATTAGATAAAAGAAGAAAGAAAGAAAAATACCTTGTATTGAATTTAGACGGTAGTATGGATCTCTCTTATTCTCCCTTTTTACTTCTTTTATTCTAACGAAAGCTCTAGATTTTTATTTGATTTTTACTCTATCTTTTATTCTTATAAAAATTTTAGTGTACAAAAAAACAATAAAGTTGTTTGGTAAACCCCTTAACTTATAATAAGATATAAGTAATTATGTATTTGCTAAACCAATAACGTATAAGGTTGTGCTAAATATCAAATGACCAAAAAGGAC
>BQKN01063737.1:406660-422983 GCA_022839385.1 Asparagus kiusianus | reverse complement strand
ATATTATATTATGTTATTTTATTATAAAAATTATAATACTTATATATACATATTATATATTGTTATAATATATTATAATATTATCATAATATTATATAAATTATAATATATAATATTATCAAAATATTATTATATTATAATTAATTATAACATGATTTATATATAATAATATTATATTTATTTTTATAATATATTGTAATATATGTTATAATATTATATATTAATATAGTATTATATATTATGACTAATAAAATAATAATAATAATTAATTAATTAACTAATTAATTAATAATATTAAACACTTTATAATAAGAAAATATTTTACTAAGCAAAGATAATTAGAGGGTATTTATGTATTTTAGCCATAGTAAGGAAAGTTCCTTGTAAGTAGCCAAAAAGTAAGTTGAGAAATACCAACTTATTTTTTAGCTACTTATAAGTAATAAATAAGTAACATAAGTGACTCTTACCAAAGACAATATTGCCCACTTTAAGTAAAAAGTTACTTATAAGTAGAAATAAGTAAGTTGCCAAACATGCACTAAATTAGCACAAGATATGTAGAATATATAGTACAAGCATATCCAATAGGGTTTTTACATCAAAATCAACTTTATTTTTTACCCAAATTGATACTTAACACTTTAGTTTTTTGATGTAAACCATATTTACTTACTAACATGTTTATAATGTCAAACCTAACCCAGTTTTCAGCCAAAAATATGTGAAACGATCATTTTACCATTTTCTTATTTTTCATCTCCTTCCTCACAAATCCTAACCCTAACTCTAATCCTAGCCTCCTCATCCTCTTCTTCTTCCCGTCTTCCTTCTCTCTCCTTCCCCAACTCTGCTCTCACTCTCTCTCGTCCTCCCTCTTCCTCCCTTTTCCTCCCTAACCTCCAACCGTCACATTCCTTCACAAGTGGAAATTAGGATTAGGCTTAGGGTTTGGGGGAGGTGGTGGTCATGAGTTAGGGTTAGGGTTTTAGGGGAGGCAACGGCCATGTGTTGGGGTTAGGGTTTTGAGGGAGGTGGCGGCCATGGGTTAGAGTTTGTAGAAGAGGAGGATGTAGGAGGTTAAGGTTAGGTTTAAAGGTTGGAAGGAAGAAGATAGGTGTAAAATGGGAATATTTGATTTTTATGGGTGAATAGTAAAAAAATGTGACATTGTCAACATGTTAGCAAATAAAGGTGGTTTACATCAAATAAAAATTTTTAAAGGTGGTAAGTATTAATTTGGGCTAAAGTAATTGTGAACTAGCAGTAAAAGCTCCCAGAGGTAACAGGCACTTGAGGTTACAGCAAATCTCAAACATCTTGCTCAATGAATGAGTTGCCCGAAAAAATAGTTTGAAATGTTTTGGAGGAAATATGAGGAAAGGAAGAAGAGGTAAAGTATGTTTTTTGGATGTTCTACAACCTCAAGATACCATTATATAGTTGAAGAGGTATAGGAAAGGTTTAAGGACATGTTTACCAAAAACTATTGTGGAAAATGTGATAATAAATATATCATTATTAGTAGCTATTAAGGCATGATTTATTTCACGAATTTATGACCATTAAGCCACGAGTTACTACCATATTAAAAACCAAACAAACAAAGGAAATATGATAAAATAAAGCGGAAAAATAAAATAAAACAATAAAAGAGAAAGTCAATCTTTTACAATTAATTTTTCCAGCAAATACTAATATAAAGAGTTCACACTTGCATCATCTTTTGTAAATATTTTTAATGTTAATATATTTCATGAGTAAGACACCTTGCTTTGCTTTTTCACTTTAAAAAAATAAACTGCTAATATTCTTCTTTCTTTAAATCATGCACTAGATGGACTTGCTTTATGTTCCAAAAAATAAAGGATAGTTTTTAAAAATATTAAATAACTCATAATAACATCGCTGAACTAGTATTAGAGGTAAGAATAGATTATAAAAGGATTAAGTTCAAATCATTTTCACACTTAATAGATAAAGATAAATATGTAACCATACATTTGTGAAATTTACTTTTATCTTTTTTTATTAACTATATAGTTTAAATTAGGCTAAATTATTAGATCGGTATTTAAAATAGATCCTCTTTACTAATATGGTATTTAAAAACTCTATTTTGAAAGGGCATGATAAGACCCAACCTAAAGTTAATGGGTCTTATGCAAAGGCTAAGAACCAATGTTAACCCAAAAGCTATAGCTCTCCGATTTGAGACTATACTCACATATGAATCCTTAATCTTCTCTTCCTATTCAATGTGATAGAACATTAACTCCTTATTCTATTCGATGTGAGACTATACTCACACATGAATCCTCAACATTCTTGTTAACTCATTCGTAATCTTATTCAATGTGTGTCTATACTCAAACATGAATTCTCAACATTCTCTTACTATTCAATGCGAGTAGAACCTTGATAACCATGGAGATGACATGTCCTCAGATATCACAATATGTGGATTTTCCACCATACATGTCGCTTATTTTTGAAGACTGATCATTTGTAACCTTCTTTACTTTTTGAGTTTCATTTGCACAAATTTGTCTTCTTAAGTAGGTTACATTGATGATCGTAGTTTGTCATTATCATCCAAATCGATTTATTTAAACTTCATGCATGCAACAATTGTATTCTTCTTACATAAACAGGTGGCTTGAAAGTTGAGTACTTTGTTTGTAGCTCGGCACTAATGATATGTTAAGTTCTCTTTCTCCACCTCGGTGAAGTTTTCCCAAAACTGAGCCGACACCGACCAAACCAAATGTCTCACTTGTTGTGTCCAGTACACCGTGAAATAATTCACGACAACAGACTCAATCCATAACAAGTCGAGAACCCAAATGAGAATGCAAACACTCTCCAAATGTTAGTATCAACTCACCAAATCGATCTCCCCCATCAAAATCCAACCCGGCTGCATCATAAAGACTGCCTACGTATCCTCTTGCCCAAGGAATCAAGCCGAACGTAGTTCACCCAAATGGCCGCAAACGACCTCAAACCAATAGAAGAGTTCGCAACCCTTCTCCAATATCATCAACTCTGTGGCTAATAGCACCTCCAATGGCCTCAAACACCTCCACTTGAGGTGAACCAATGACCATATCCAAGCTACATCTATCAGCTGCACTCGAATCAAAACCCAACTCATCATCCGCATCCGAATCCAAATGACTTCCACGCTGTGTCACCTCAGCTGGAATCCCAACCAATGCAGAATGATCTGGAGTAATCTTTACCCAATGTGGAGTAGCATCAAACTCCACCCGCTGCGATACCTCTAAGGTCTGTCCAAAACTCTCCACCTGCTGAGAGTCAATTGGCTTACTCATCGAAGCCTCAACCAAAGTGACACTACCAGACCTAACACCCAATTGTGTTTTACCTCCTATCACAGCAGTTGACAACTCTTCAATAGGATGACCCAAATATGTCGAAGCCTCTGTCCAGAACCTCTTCTGCAAACCATTGCTCGACCACAAACACCGATCCTCCTCCAGTAAGGCACGGTTCTCCAAATTTGTCACCCTATCTAGTTGCCCCAAGATTTCCTTTCCAACGAAGTGTCTCGAAATGCCGTGAGCTCGGCTCCAATACAGAAATAGGTCCATCTTGTACCTCCCACCAGAATGGAGTACCTTCACCTTTCTGTCTATCACATACTTCTTCAAACCGTTAGAGACTACTAGGACTTTCTCCAAAGGGAATTTGGTTGCAACCCAAACATGCCTAGAACAGTCACCAACAAAGGAAACCAAACGCCTATTACCTCCCAATGATGCTCCCTTGGAAGGCCCCCAAACATCCACATGAACACCTTTAGAACGACCCTTAGCACGGTGAATAGAGGTGCCACACTTCACCTCGGTCTTCTTGCTCACTTCAACATGTTCACTGGACTTCAAATTGCAGGTCTTTGCACCCTCTTTCAATCTATGCGAGGAATCAATACTGGAATGGCCAAGCCCCAAATGCCACAGTCTAGTCGAATCAACAGAAGTCGTCAGCTCTCCACCTGTCACTATACTTCCAGTCAAGTAATACAGGTTATTCCTCCTGACGCCCTTCATCACAATCCGAGAGTCTTCCACGATCTTGAGAACCATGTCCTCAATACGAACCTTCAGACCCTCTCCAACCAAAGCTCCAATCGAGATCAAGTTCTTCCTCAAAGAAGGAACATATCTCACATCGTTTAACTCCCTAACAGTCCCGTCAAACATCTTTATGCGAATTCTTCCTATCCCAAGGATCTGGCATGCACGGTTATCAGCCATGTACACCACACCACTATCCACCAGCTTCTCAAAACTGGAGAACCATTCCCTTCTAGGGCACACATGATAGGTCGCACCACTATCCAACATCCACTCGGATTCCTCCGAATAGCTATCTTTCGGACTGATAGAAAGCGAATAAATAGAAGAGTCAGAATTATTACCATCCGATACGATGTTTGCTTCTGATGATGGCTGCTTCCCTTTTCCCTTCTGCTTATTCTTCACCCATTCGTCGAGCTTTGGGCAGTCTTTCTTCCAATGACCAGTCTCCTTACACCAAGCACACTGATCTTTTCCTACTCTAGACTGTGACTTCCAATTCTTTCGGTTCGGATTCTTCCCTCTTGCGACCAACGCCCCTGCTACCGACTCAGTCGAATTCTCCTTATCCTTCTTCCGAAGCTGATAATTCACCAGTGCAGCAGTGACCTCACTATACGAAAGGGATGCCTTCCCATTAATAAGAGTAAGGACGAAGGTCTCATATTCCTCGTCTGGCAAGGAACTCAACAACAACAACGCCTTGTCCTCATCTTCAATTATTACATCCACATTCGCCAAATCTGCAAGAAGCTTCGTGTAGTGGTTCATGTGATCTCTAATGGAGGTTCCCTTCTTCAACTGGAAACGATAAAATCTCCTCTTCAAATGCAAGCGGTTCTCAACACTCTTTGTCAGATACTTGCTTTCGAGAATCTCCCAAATCTTCTTTGCAGAAGTCTCATTCATCACATCATATTTTAGATCTTGAGTCAAACAAGACCTAATCACACCACACGCCGTTCGATTCATTTTCTTCCAAACCTTCCCTTCAATCTCATCCGGCTTGCCATCTAACTCCAAAGTATCCTCCAAATTCTGCGTGTTCAGCGCATCCAAAACCTCGCATCTCCATAATCCAAAGTTGTTTGTGCCATTAAACTTTTCCACATCTATCTTCATAGAGTGGATATTCAAACTCTGAATGGTCTTCGCGCCAGAAGAACCACCCTCGACACCCGAAGCACCTTCTTTCCCCGACATCTTACGCACCAACGAATGAAGAATAGATCCAAAACTGAAAAGATAGAGCCTTTACCAAAAAGATCCCACCTTTATCACCAAACGAAGCCCTAGACGAGCCTCCAAATTGATCTACTCCTCCAAATAGCCCAAGCGTAGCCCGTGCTCTGATACCACTTGTTGTGCGCAGCGGAAATTTCGGCAGAGTTTCTGGTGCACAATCAGAGAGAAAGATCGATAAGAATTCTTGTATCTCAAAGGAAACAAGAATCTGAAGCCTAATACCCCATCAAAGTGGGATATTTGCTCTTCCTCTCGTCAGCTCTAGGACTGCGCGTCGAGGGATCCTAAAACTATTACAATGGCCACAAACTCAAACAACCAATTTTACGTGGTTCGGCAAACTGCCTACGTCCACGGGGCAAGGAGGGGGAGATCTACTATTAGAGAGGAGAATACAAATAGGGTTTACAATCTCTCACAAACTAAACCCTCAAACAATCTCTTAATCTCTCACATAAATATCTCTCTCAAAAGGGGATACACAAAACCCTAAAAGACAGCTACACAAAAAAAACCCACACAAATCCCTAGAAGAGATAGCCGAATATAGGTATTTTTCTTCTCTGCAAGTCTTCTACTTTTCTGCTACAGCAGCCGCAAACACCCTTTTGCCCCAAGCCTTCGCACCCCCATCACGAAACCCTATAAGGGTTTTTATAAGGCTGCAATAAATTCGGGTGGGCCTGTGCATTGAAGTCCGCGACGAGAGAAAAAAAAAAAAAAACCAAAACGCATGATCCTTTCTCCGCTTCATCACATGGTGGACCCCACTAGCACGTCTCCAACACTCTTTTTGTTAAAATTTTAAGATATGTATAGTATATGACGCAAAGTTCAGCTTTCATGTGGGCTATATTGCCTAATCAAGAAAGAGAGTATGATGGGCATGCAAATAAATCAAGTTGAGGTAGAGATAAGCATGAGTCAGATAGGTGTTATGCACGTACGGAATTTTCTTGTACTTGAATGTTAGTGACATTCAACTGTATGCTATCTTTTGTGTTAGTGACATTCAATTGGTCTTTTACTTAGATGTTCATGATTCTTGTACTTAGATGTTATGACATTCTTATATTTAGATGTTAGCGATATTTGGATGTGATATTGGAATTAATATGATTCAATAATATGTTGAATGTGAATTACATATGATTCAATAATGTGCGTTATTTTGTTGGAACAAATTGTTGTGCACAGCGGAATCCGAGAAACAAACACAAACAAACTGAGATAGAATCACAACCAATAGGTAAAACAAGAACCAAACAATGCAAGACATAGATTTTACGTGGTTCGGCAAATTAACTACGTCCATAGGGCAAGGAGGGGATGGATTTTACTATTAGAGAGAGAGAGAGAGAGAGAGAGTACAATTAGAGATTACAAATTCACTCAAAACTCACAAATTAATCTCTCAAAACAAAGCTCTCAAATCTCTCACCAAATCTCCTAAATACACAACTCAAACGACTCTCTTTTTTTCTTTTAGAAAACCCCAAAAAAATGTGTTTCAATATATATCAAAACACAAACCAAATCAGAACAGGAAACAAAGCTCAGGCCCAAACCCGACAGGCGGTCGACCGTCGAAGTCTTCGCTGTCGACCGTACAGAACACAGAAAATTCACTTTGAGTTTACAGGGCCTGCGGTCGACTGCCAAAGTCTTCACGGTCGACCAAATAGAAATCCAGAACCTATCATGTACTCGTGCACGTTTCCAGTCGATCGCACATGTTATTCGGTCGACCGGCCAGAGGTCAAAACTGACTCTGCTTCAATTCTTCTGAACTTCGTCGCCGTCGTTCCCAATTCTACAATTCTCCACCTCGGTAAAGTTTTTCTAAAACTAAGCTGACACCAATACCAATCAAACTTCCCACTTGTTGCGTCCAGTACGAAGTGGAATAAATCCACGATAACGGACTCAATCTACAACAAGTCAGGAACCAAATAAGAATGCGAACAATCTCCACCATGTCGGTATCAACTTATCAAACTAGCTGCATCAAGAAATGACTGCCTACGTATCCTCTTGCCCAAGGAATCAAGTCTCATATAGTTCACCCAAATAGCATCCAAAAGTCCCTCAACACCGAAGAATATTCAATAACTCCAAAATGACCAAATTTCACCCCGGTGACAACTTTGGTCAACATATTTGCTGAATTATCCTTTGTGTGGATCTTCTCCAATATAACATCTCCATCATCCAAGACATCTCGAACAAAATGGAATCTAACATCAATGTGCTTTGTGCATGCATGATATACCTAGTTCTTTGCCAAATAGATGGTTGACATGCTATCATAATTTACCCTGATGGTCTCCTGTGCAATTCCCAAGTCTTCTAATAATCCCTGCAACCACAAATCCTCCTTCACAGCTTTAGTCAATGTCATATACTCAGCCTCCATAGTGGAGAGAGCCACTGTACACTAAAGTGTACACCTCCAGCACACGGATACTCCTGCCAATGTAAATACATAATCTGTAGTAAACCGGCGTTTGTCAAGATCCCCCGCATAGTCTGAATCTATATATCCAACACAATCATGCCCAATCTTCTCATTCTTCTGAAACACTAAACCAACATTCACGGTACCTTTGATATACCGTAGTATTCACTTCACTGAAAGTACCCTAATGCGACTAGGAAAAAACCCTAGAGGGGGATGAATAGGGTTTATGCTAATCTAATCTGATTTATGCCAAATTAAAACTTATTAACAAATATATCCTAGCAAGAATGATATACTATAAATATATGCACAAGGATATACAAGTAACACAAGGGTAAATAATCTAAACTAGATAGTTGATAATATAAACAACAAGCAATATACAAAGGCGATATAAGATATGAACATAAAAATAAGTGTGCCAATGCAATCACAAACAAAGGATATGTTCACGGAGTTCGGTCCCCACGACCTACGTCTTCAATCCTCACCTCGAGGAGATCTCCACTATCACACCAGGTTTTCTACGCTTACCCGAAAAATGTTTACACCTCACAATGTTGGTTTTCAACGCTCACCGATCAACGTTCACAATCACTCACAATGTAACTACACTAACTACCACTTCAAGTGTTGGTCTCTAACCTGTGTCTCCCTCATGTGTTAGGAATTACAACCTCTCTCTAGGCATTACCACCTACCCCACTCCTCTTGGGATGACCTCGTCTCTCACCACACACTCCTCTTGGTTTACTAGTATATTACAAAGTGAATCTCATAATTTAGGCACTCAACAAATAAATTATTCTCTACAATGGATGGGAACACAATGTAAGCTTACACTCAAAGTTACAACTCTCACAACCCTGTTGGCCTTCTTGTTTTGATGATGTTTAACAAACAATTTACTTCTAATGTTGTTTGTCTAGTATTTGTATTTTCTTATTTATTATAGACAAACAACGAGTTAGAGGTTGGATGGATTGAGCCTACACGATGATATCCAATGGAGGTTGGCGGAATGTCGGGTTGAAGCCTTGCAATTCAAAGTTAAAGATCAAGTTCAAGCTTCATCCGCATGTGTACCAAGTTGAGCTACAATGAAGATCAAGATTGCTTGGGTAATGTAGTTTTAGATTTTATATTATGTGTGTTATATACTCTAAGCTCAATATAATATACACACACATTTTATTGGTTTCTTCGTATATATATGTAGTTATATATATATACACAAGTTTTGGTTTCTATGCATATATATAGTTTTATATATATACATACATAGTTTTGAGTTTTCATGTTTATAAATATGAAATCACATGTTTTATATTTATTATTGTGTTTTGGTATTTATTGCATAGAATATGTAATTTTATGAAAATATTATATTCTTAGTTTTTGGACTTAACAATAATCATATACATATTTTATTAAGTCTATATAATCATTGTGCAAAGTTTTAAAACATGGTTTAGCCAAAATGTTAAAATTCACATGTTTACATTTTCGTGTTTTGGACTATTTTGCAAAATGATGATTTTTCACAAATGGGAAATGCAATTTGTAAAATTCTTTTTGTAACATGTTTGTTTTCATGATTATATACATTTCCTAAAGTTTTATTATTTTTAGACTTCATTTGTTATTTTTAACAATTTTCCAAAAGTCTCAAAAATCTGTTTTAATAGTTGTTTTCTGCTGTGTCAGTCTTCGGTTGACCGCACCGGTCGACCGCTCATCTGATCTTTCGACAGAATGCAGTAGAGAGTTGGTCAGTCGACCGGTCCGGTCGACCGAAAGCTCTATCGGTCGACCGACGAGATTTCCGGTCGACCGACAATAGAGCCGTTAGCTCCTAACGGCTATTTCTGAGCTGTTTTTCTGGGGGCTTTGTTGTCATTTGTTTTAAGGGTTTTTCCTAAGATCTTTAGAGGGTATAAATACTCCATTGCTGATCTCTTCTTTGACTAATGAAAAGAAGTTTTTAAACAATTTTAAACAAGGGTTTAAGTGTGTTTAAGAGTTTGGTTTGTGAAGATAATTTCACAAGGGCTTGAGAAGATAATCTTTAGTGTTTGGGCTTCAAATCATCTCTCTCTCACTCTTGTCATTTATTGGAGAAGTTTTCTAAACTCAATCTAGCTTTACATTTTATTGTTTGATTATCATTTTATTAAGCTAGTGTTTATATTGAGTTTAGTTGATTTTATTTATCTCTTTGTACACACACAACCATTGAGCTTATTATATTTACATTCATAGTATAATTGGGTTATGGGATTGTGTATCTTAGAGAGTGAGCTTATAATTCGTTCTCATTCATTGTAGAGAACAAACACTTTGTATTGAGCCTAATTGTGAGGATTCACTTGTAATACACTTGTACACCGAGAGAAGTGTGTGGTGAGAGACGGGGTCGAATCCAAGAGGAGTGGCATCGGTTGACGTGCCTAGGGAGAGGTTGTAACCGAGCACTTGAGGAGGAGGACACGGGCTAGGACCAACACTTAGTGTGTGATGTGTGATTGCATAGTGATTGTATTGTGAGGTGTAAACGTTGTTCGGGTGAACGTAGAAAACCCGGTTGTGATAGTGGAGATCTCCTTGAGGTGAGGAGCGGAGACGTAGGTCGTGGGGACCGAACTCCGTAATCATATTATTTGTTTGTGATTGCATTGGCGCACTTACTTTTATGTTCATATCTTATATCGCCTTTGTATATTGCTTGTTGATTATATTGCCCACTATCTAGGTTAGATTGTTTACCCTTGAGTTTATATATCCTTGCACATACATTGCCTATATCTCTTTGTTAGGATATATCTTGTTGTTCATATTGCTTATCCTAGCTTACATATCTTGTTGTATTTCATACTTGCTAGGATAACTTGTTAAGTAATTTTAATCGGCATTTTAATCGGATTATATTAGCATAAGACCCTAATCACCTCCCCTCTAGGGTCTAACAAACCCTAAATATACTATGTATAAAAATACTAAAAGCTCAATGTGGGTGTGTGTAACAATGAGATTTAATAAAACAAAATCAAACTAAACTCAATTATGAAAATCTAGCTTATAGAGATGATAATCAACAAACAATATAAATACAAAGCTAGAAATTGAGTTTAGAAAACTTCTCTATATATAACAAGAGAGAGGGAGAAGAGTGAATGCTCAAACACCAATAGATGATCTCCACTTGCTCTTGTGAAATTGTCTTTACAAACGAAACACATAAACAATGCTTAAACACCTTTAAACAAACTAAAAAACTTTTAAAACCCTTGTAAAACTTTTCTCTTGAGTAAATAGAACTGAGGATATGTGGGGGTATTTATAGGAACCCCAAAGCCAAGAGAAAACAAGGCAAAAAGACCAAAAAACCAAAACTGTAAAAAGCTGAAAAAACTACCCGTTATAGTATTAGTCGACTAACGGCTTTCATCATTCGACTGATGAGCTGACCGTTAGAGGTATTTTCTAGCTCATCAGTCGACTGACGACCTTATCAGTCGACTGATGATCTCATCAGTCGACTGGTCAGTCGACCAAAACAAAATAGAAATTTTTTGACATTCCAGGCGATTTCTTCAGTCGACTCATTATACGACTAATGTCATCAGTCGACTGACCAGTCGACTGATAACATGTTATCAGCCTGTTTTGAAACAAAAATCTGATTTTCAAACTATCTTTAAAAATAACAAATAAAATCAGAAAAATATAAAACTTTGGAAAATGATTGTAGGCATGATAATAAACATGCTACAAAAATTGGTTTTCAAAAATCACCTCCCATTTATAAAATATCTTCATTTTGCAAATATGTCCAAAACATAAAAACATGAGATAGTTGAATTTTGATGTTTTTATAAAGCCAAGTTTTGAAACTTCGTAAAATGATTTTATAGACTTGATAAAAAGTATAAACTGTAGTTGTTAAGTCTATAAACCATATAAACCAAAAACACAATATTTTTCCAACTGCAATAGAATATGAAACATATAAAAGTATATAGGAAGATATATATTGTTTCATATCTATATAGCTAAACCAAAACATATATGTATATATATATAACTATATATATACAAAAACCAAAACGTGTATGTGTGTATATAATTAAGCTTAAAGTACTAACACACATAAATATAAAACCTAAACTAAATTACCCAAGTTTGATGAAGGTCTTCAATGAGCTCGACTTGGTGAACTTACGGATGAAGCTTGAGCTTGGATCTTCAATTTGAATTGCATGGTTTCACTCCATAATTCCACCAATCTCCATTGGATATGATCGTGAATGCTCGATTCCATCCATCCTCCAACTTATTGTTTGCCTAGAATAAATACAAAACACAAATACTAGACAAGCAACATTAGTGGTAAATTGTTTGTTAAACATCATCAAAACAAAAGGACCCAACAATCTCCCCCTTTTTGGATGATGACAAACAATTTGCAAAAAGATATATATGCATGAGAGAAAATTAATATGTAAATTAGAATTATCATGCATATAATAAAAATAAGATATACTCACAATATTTCTCCTCCTTTGACAACATCAAAAAGGGGAAAACAAAAGAAGAAGAGAGCGAAAGCTCTCTCTACCAATAAGCATGGGTGAGTATAAAAACAAATATAGGGATTGCTCCCCTCTATCAAAATGCCTTATGGAATATATGCAATAAAGACCAAGGCAAATATATGTGAGCAAGCATAGATGAAAACATGTTGAACACAACTCACATACATAAATACATTGAGAACACATATAAATATATCAATATGAAAATTGTGTCTCATTACTCAAACATAAAAACAATGTATAAAATAGATTTATGAAATCAAAAGAAAGAAGATATGAGAATCACGCAAAAAGTTTTTAAATGAAAACAAATCAACCAATGAAATCATAAATCACAAGTAAATCATGTAAGAATATAAAACCAAACCATAGATTTTCAAAAATAAGAGAGGCAACCATATCAAGCCATTGAGCTTGTTTCAACCCATATAAATATTTTTAGCACCCGGTAAATAATATTTGAGAATAAACACCCAATAAACCCGGAGGGTTATATAAACACAAACCTCTCATCAAAATAAAGTATATATAAAAATATATATTTGATCAAGAAAGCAAATTTTCTTTGAAAATTTTTATCAAACCATATAAAGAATACATTATAAAGCACAAAAGATAATCCATAAGCACAAACACATAAATATCATCAAACAAGTGACTTACAATGAATCCAAAAGTGTATACCAAAACAAACTCTTCATAGTTTAAAAATATATTACAAAACACACAAGAATTATGAACTATGGATTTTAAAAACCAAAAATCATCTTTAAGAACATGAAAACAAAAAAAATCAAAAATATTTGTTCTTAAAGATCAAACAAGTTTCGGTACCCAATTACTCTTGGTACCTAAGAGTCTAGGGACATGACCCATATCATGAAAGCTTAAAGCCCTAGGGTTATGAACCCGTTTGGGCGTATGTGGTGCACTAACATGGTCAAAGCAAAATTTATGCAAATAACCTTTCCGATTGCAATAAGTACAATGAAAGAGGCCCATTTGATTTGGTTGACCACAAACTTGTGCACAAGATTCATTTGCAAAAAATAGATGGTCTTATAAATTTATTTTACAAATGAGAAGCATTGTTAGAAAAACATGGTTTATTTGAAAATTTTGGCAAGTTTGAATATTTTCTCAAATCAAAGCAAAACTTTGTCAAATGGCCAAATCTACCACAAAAATCACATTTAAACACATTAGCATGCTTTTGATGAACTTTATGGGTATGAGCATGTGAATGTGTATGTGTACCTGAAGATGATGCTACATGAGATACACAAGGAGCATTAGCATTCTTAGGTTTGTGTGCATCATAGCAAAATTTAAAAAGGTGACCTTTTCGACCGCAGATAATGTATTTATAAACTTTGCTATATATGTGTGCATTATGAGTGGATGGTTTCAAATTATTTTCACTAGACTTAGCACACATATTCATAAGCTTCTTATGATTGTTAATCCATGTATTAAGAGTTGAATCTAAGGTTGAAATGTGATTTTTAATAACATTCAACTCATCATTAGGCACATTAGCATTAACATTAGAAGTAGAGCAAACATGATTATTCTTAAAAGAATCAAATTCATTCCTAATAGCTACTACTTCTAGCATGGCATCATTTCTTTCATAAGTTAACCTAGCAAAGTTTAAAATTAAAGAATTATGATCCAATTTTAAGTTATCATTCTTTTCTTTGAGGATCACATTCTCATTTGAAATAGTAGCAAACTTAGAAGCTAACAACTCATGATCAGATTTCAAACTAATATGCTTGCTTTTTAAATCAACTAAATTATGGTGCAATTTCTTATAGGCATGCATTAATTTCTCATATGCACATGCGAGATTAACTATAGATGATTCACTATCAGGTTCAGACTCACAAACCTCACTAGGGCTATCGCCTAGTGCCGGTGTGCACGATGATGCTCCATAATCACATGAAGAAGATGTCAGACCCTAAGGTCTCTATGAAAGAACCCTAGAGGGGGAGTGAATAAGGTTTATGCTAATCTAATCCGATTTTACGCTAATTAAAACTAATTAACAAATTATTCTTGCAAGATAGATATACAATGAGATATGAGCAAGAATAAGCAATATAACTAAGGTGATATATCCTAGCAATGAGATATACTATATGGTATATGCAAGGATATATTTAAACTATTACAAAGGGAAACAAAATAGTGGACAATATAACCAAGATGTAAAAGGCTATAAGATGAACAGTTATAAGTGCGCCAATGCAAACCAAACACGCTATATGTTCACGAGGTTCGGACCTTCCGTCCTACGTCCCCGCTCCCCACTCTCAAGGAGAATCCACTACACAACCCGGTTTGGAAGCCGAAACTTCTCTAAACACTCAGTTTTCTAGCTAACCAAAAACTCTCCACACTCGGTTATCAAGTCAACCGACAACTCTCACAAATCCTCACAAAGTACATACACAAGCTACAACCTCAAGCGTTGGTCCTCATGTATCGATTCCCTCAAGTGCTCGGAATTATCATCTCTCACTAGGCTACCGGTGCCACTCCTCTTGGTATTGACTCCGTCCTCACCACACACTCCCTTGGTGTACAAGTGTAGTACAAAGTGAACTTCACAAATTAAGCACAACAAATGATTGTTCTCTAAACAAGGTGAGAACTCAATTAGGCACAACTCTAAGTCACAAACCCCACAACCCAAAATATACTATGAATGTAAATACTATAAGCTCAATAGGTTGTGTGTGAACAAAGAGATTCAATAAAAATAATTTAACTAAACTCAATATAAATCTAGCTTATGGAAATTAGAAATAAAACAATAAATAGCTAGAATGAGTTTAGGAAAACTTCTCTAGATGATAACAAAAGAGAGGGAGAAGAGTAATTGCTCAAATACCAAATGATGATCTCCACCTGCTCTTGTGAAATTATCTTCACAAAACTGAAACTTTGAAACAAGGCTTTAAACACTTTTAAACAAACTTAAACCCTTGTTAAACTTTCTTAAAATATTCTCTTAGTTACTTGTGAAGGATGAGAGCAAGGGGGTATATATAGCCACCCAAAACCTTAGCCAAAACCTAACTGAAAAGATAAAAAAGCCCCCAGAAAACATTGCTGGAAACTAGCCGTTACTGTGCAATGGCTCTTTCATAAGTCGACTTATGAGTTGACTAATGAGTCGGCTTATATGAGTCGACTCAGCAGAAGAAAAATCATAACTACGCTATACTTTGTGAGTCGACTTATGAGTCGACTCATGAGTCGACTAAACATGCACAGACCTGAAGTGCACAGAAAAACTCAACTTTAAACTGGGTTTAAAAATATAAAATAAATTCAAAAAATATAAAACTTTGGGAAATGATTGTAGACATGATAATTAGCATGCTACAAAAACTGGTTTTTAAAAAGGACTTCCCAAAAGTAAAATATTATCATTTTGCAAAATAGTCCAAAACATAAAAATGTAAACATATGAATTTTAACATTTTGGCTAAGCCATGTTTTGAAACTTTACAAAATAATTTTATAGACTTAATAAAAGATGTATATAATTATTGTTAAGTCTATAAACCAAGAAAACAATAATTTCATAAAAATACTTGTTTTGCAAACTTTCAAAACAATAAACATGATTTTATTGAACTAAATAAAATTGATATTGATGAAATCATATGTAAGCATATAAACATGAAACAAAAATGTATTTTTCAATTATATTCAATTGTTTCATATTTAAACTTGAAAAACCAAAACAATAAATATGAAAGATGTAATTTCATATCTATATAAACTTGGAAACAAAAACATGTATGTATACATATACTTATATATACCAAAACTAAATTATGTATATATATATATATATAACTATGTGTGAGTAAGTATATATATATATATATATATA